>CAXIWO010000002.1:0-281836 GCA_964036255.1 Caenorhabditis virilis | reverse complement strand
CTTCAAAATTTTCAAATGTGCATAAAAATTGTTTAACTCGATGAAATTTCAAAATTTAAAATGTTTTTGATATCTAAAAAATGTTTCCTATCCAGTGATACCAATATTTATGAATTTCGTCCAAAATTGAGTATTTTTTTATTTTGAAAACCCCTTTTGACAACACCAATTTTGGAATCTTTAATTGAGCATAACTACACGAAAAATTCATGAAATTTCAAAATTTCAAGTGTTTTAGAATCTACTGAAAAATCTCTATCGAATGGTATCAAAATCATTGAGATCCTGTGTGTCAATCTTGAGATATGATTAATCAAACTTTAATGCACAGCACTTTATAATGTAAACTTCAAAATTTTCAAATGTGCATAAAAATTGTTTAACTCGATGAAATTTCAAAATTTAAAATGTTTTTGATATCTAAAAAATGTTTCCTATCCAGTGATACCAATATTTATGAATTTCGTCCAAAATTGAGTATTTTTTTATTTTGAAAACCCCTTTTGACAACACCAATTTTGGAATCTTTAATTGAGCATAACTACACGAAAAATTCATGAAATTTCAAAATTTCAAGTGTTTTAGAATCTACTGAAAAATCTCTATCGAATGGTATCAAAATCATTGAGATCCTGTGTGTCAATCTTGAGATATGATTAATCAAACTTTAATGCACAGCACTTTATAATGTAAACTTCAAAATTTTCAAATGTGCATAAAAATTGTTTAACTCGATGAAATTTCAAAATTTAAAATGTTTTTGATATCTAAAAAATGTTTCCTATCCAGTGATACCAATATTTATGAATTTCGTCCAAAATTGAGTATTTTTTTATTTTGAAAACCCCTTTTGACAACACCAATTTTGGAATCTTTAATTGAGCATAACTACACGAAAAATTCATGAAATTTCAAAATTTCAAGTGTTTTAGAATCTACTGAAAAATCTCTATCGAATGGTATCAAAATCATTGAGATCCTGTGTGTCAATCTTGAGATATGATTAATCAAACTTTAATGCACAGCACTTTATAATGTAAACTTCAAAATTTTCAAATGTGCATAAAAATTGTTTAACTCGATGAAATTTCAAAATTTAAAATGTTTTTGATATCTAAAAAATGTTTCCTATCCAGTGATACCAATATTTATGAATTTCGTCCAAAATTGAGTATTTTTTTATTTTGAAAACCCCTTTTGACAACACCAATTTTGGAATCTTTAATTGAGCATAACTACACGAAAAATTCATGAAATTTCAAAATTTCAAGTGTTTTAGAATCTACTGAAAAATCTCTATCGAATGGTATCAAAATCATTGAGATCCTGTGTGTCAATCTTGAGATATGATTAATCAAACTTTAATGCACAGCACTTTATAATGTAAACTTCAAAATTTTCAAATGTGCATAAAAATTGTTTAACTCGATGAAATTTCAAAATTTAAAATGTTTTTGATATCTAAAAAATGTTTCCTATCCAGTGATACCAATATTTATGAATTTCGTCCAAAATTGAGTATTTTTTTATTTTGAAAACCCCTTTTGACAACACCAATTTTGGAATCTTTAATTGAGCATAACTACACGAAAAATTCATGAAATTTCAAAATTTCAAGTGTTTTAGAATCTACTGAAAAATCTCTATCGAATGGTATCAAAATCATTGAGATCCTGTGTGTCAATCTTGAGATATGATTAATCAAACTTTAATGCACAGCACTTTATAATGTATACTTCAAAATTTTCAAATGTGCATAAAAATTGTTTAACTCGATGAAATTTCAAAATTTAAAATGTTTTTGATATCTAAAAAATGTTTCCTATCCAGTGATACCAATATTTATGAATTTCGTCCAAAATTGAGTATTTTTTTATTTTGAAAACCCCTTTTGACAACACCAATTTTGGAATCTTTAATTGAGCATAACTACACGAAAAATTCATGAAATTTCAAAATTTCAAGTGTTTTAGAATCTACTGAAAAATCTCTATCGAATGGTATCAAAATCATTGAGATCCTGTGTGTCAATCTTGAGATATGATTAATCAAACTTTAATGCACAGCACTTTATAATGTAAACTTCAAAATTTTCAAATGTGCATAAAAATTGTTTAACTCGATGAAATTTCAAAATTTAAAATGTTTTTGATATCTAAAAAATGTTTCCTATCCAGTGATACCAATATTTATGAATTTCGTCCAAAATTGAGTATTTTTTTATTTTGAAAACCCCTTTTGACAACACCAATTTTGGAATCTTTAATTGAGCATAACTACACGAAAAATTCATGAAATTTCAAAATTTCAAGTGTTTTAGAATCTACTGAAAAATCTCTATCGAATGGTATCAAAATCATTGAGATCCTGTGTGTCAATCTTGAGATATGATTAATCAAACTTTAATGCACAGCACTTTATAATGTAAACTTCAAAATTTTCAAATGTGCATAAAAATTGTTTAACTCGATGAAATTTCAAAATTTAAAATGTTTTTGATATCTAAAAAATGTTTCCTATCCAGTGATACCAATATTTATGAATTTCGTCCAAAATTGAGTATTTTTTTATTTTGAAAACCCCTTTTGACAACACCAATTTTGGAATCTTTAATTGAGCATAACTACACGAAAAATTCATGAAATTTCAAAATTTCAAGTGTTTTAGAATCTACTGAAAAATCTCTATCGAATGGTATCAAAATCATTGAGATCCTGTGTGTCAATCTTGAGATATGATTAATCAAACTTTAATGCACAGCACTTTATAATGTAAACTTCAAAATTTTCAAATGTGCATAAAAATTGTTTAACTCGATGAAATTTCAAAATTTAAAATGTTTTTGATATCTAAAAAATGTTTCCTATCCAGTGATACCAATATTTATGAATTTCGTCCAAAATTGAGTATTTTTTTATTTTGAAAACCCCTTTTGACAACACCAATTTTGGAATCTTTAATTGAGCATAACTACACGAAAAATTCATGAAATTTCAAAATTTCAAGTGTTTTAGAATCTACTGAAAAATCTCTATCGAATGGTATCAAAATCATTGAGATCCTGTGTGTCAATCTTGAGATATGATTAATCAAACTTTAATGCACAGCACTTTATAATGTAAACTTCAAAATTTTCAAATGTGCATAAAAATTGTTTAACTCGATGAAATTTCAAAATTTAAAATGTTTTTGATATCTAAAAAATGTTTCCTATCCAGTGATACCAATATTTATGAATTTCGTCCAAAATTGAGTATTTTTTTATTTTGAAAACCCCTTTTGACAACACCAATTTTGGAATCTTTAATTGAGCATAACTACACGAAAAATTCATGAAATTTCAAAATTTCAAGTGTTTTAGAATCTACTGAAAAATCTCTATCGAATGGTATCAAAATCATTGAGATCCTGTGTGTCAATCTTGAGATATGATTAATCAAACTTTAATGCACAGCACTTTATAATGTAAACTTCAAAATTTTCAAATGTGCATAAAAATTGTTTAACTCGATGAAATTTCAAAATTTAAAATGTTTTTGATATCTAAAAAATGTTTCCTATCCAGTGATACCAATATTTATGAATTTCGTCCAAAATTGAGTATTTTTTTATTTTGAAAACCCCTTTTGACAACACCAATTTTGGAATCTTTAATTGAGCATAACTACACGAAAAATTCATGAAATTTCAAAATTTCAAGTGTTTTAGAATCTACTGAAAAATCTCTATCGAATGGTATCAAAATCATTGAGATCCTGTGTGTCAATCTTGAGATATGATTAATCAAACTTTAATGCACAGCACTTTATAATGTAAACTTCAAAATTTTCAAATGTGCATAAAAATTGTTTAACTCGATGAAATTTCAAAATTTAAAATGTTTTTGATATCTAAAAAATGTTTCCTATCCAGTGATACCAATATTTATGAATTTCGTCCAAAATTGAGTATTTTTTTATTTTGAAAACCCCTTTTGACAACACCAATTTTGGAATCTTTAATTGAGCATAACTACACGAAAAATTCATGAAATTTCAAAATTTCAAGTGTTTTAGAATCTACTGAAAAATCTCTATCGAATGGTATCAAAATCATTGAGATCCTGTGTGTCAATCTTGAGATATGATTAATCAAACTTTAATGCACAGCACTTTATAATGTAAACTTCAAAATTTTCAAATGTGCATAAAAATTGTTTAACTCGATGAAATTTCAAAATTTAAAATGTTTTTGATATCTAAAAAATGTTTCCTATCCAGTGATACCAATATTTATGAATTTCGTCCAAAATTGAGTATTTTTTTATTTTGAAAACCCCTTTTGACAACACCAATTTTGGAATCTTTAATTGAGCATAACTACACGAAAAATTCATGAAATTTCAAAATTTCAAGTGTTTTAGAATCTACTGAAAAATCTCTATCGAATGGTATCAAAATCATTGAGATCCTGTGTGTCAATCTTGAGATATGATTAATCAAACTTTAATGCACAGCACTTTATAATGTAAACTTCAAAATTTTCAAATGTGCATAAAAATTGTTTAACTCGATGAAATTTCAAAATTTAAAATGTTTTTGATATCTAAAAAATGTTTCCTATCCAGTGATACCAATATTTATGAATTTCGTCCAAAATTGAGTATTTTTTTATTTTGAAAACCCCTTTTGACAACACCAATTTTGGAATCTTTAATTGAGCATAACTACACGAAAAATTCATGAAATTTCAAAATTTCAAGTGTTTTAGAATCTACTGAAAAATCTCTATCGAATGGTATCAAAATCATTGAGATCCTGTGTGTCAATCTTGAGATATGATTAATCAAACTTTAATGCACAGCACTTTATAATGTAAACTTCAAAATTTTCAAATGTGCATAAAAATTGTTTAACTCGATGAAATTTCAAAATTTAAAATGTTTTTGATATCTAAAAAATGTTTCCTATCCAGTGATACCAATATTTATGAATTTCGTCCAAAATTGAGTATTTTTTTATTTTGAAAACCCCTTTTGACAACACCAATTTTGGAATCTTTAATTGAGCATAACTACACGAAAAATTCATGAAATTTCAAAATTTCAAGTGTTTTAGAATCTACTGAAAAATCTCTATCGAATGGTATCAAAATCATTGAGATCCTGTGTGTCAATCTTGAGATATGATTAATCAAACTTTAATGCACAGCACTTTATAATGTAAACTTCAAAATTTTCAAATGTGCATAAAAATTGTTTAACTCGATGAAATTTCAAAATTTAAAATGTTTTTGATATCTAAAAAATGTTTCCTATCCAGTGATACCAATATTTATGAATTTCGTCCAAAATTGAGTATTTTTTTATTTTGAAAACCCCTTTTGACAACACCAATTTTGGAATCTTTAATTGAGCATAACTACACGAAAAATTCATGAAATTTCAAAATTTCAAGTGTTTTAGAATCTACTGAAAAATCTCTATCGAATGGTATCAAAATCATTGAGATCCTGTGTGTCAATCTTGAGATATGATTAATCAAACTTTAATGCACAGCACTTTATAATGTAAACTTCAAAATTTTCAAATGTGCATAAAAATTGTTTAACTCGATGAAATTTCAAAATTTAAAATGTTTTTGATATCTAAAAAATGTTTCCTATCCAGTGATACCAATATTTATGAATTTCGTCCAAAATTGAGTATTTTTTTATTTTGAAAACCCCTTTTGACAACACCAATTTTGGAATCTTTAATTGAGCATAACTACACGAAAAATTCATGAAATTTCAAAATTTAAAATGTTTTAGAATCTACTGAAAAATCTCTATCGAATGGTATCAAAATCATTGAGATCCTGTGTGTCAATCTTGAGATATGATTAATCAAACTTTAATGCACAGCACTTTATAATGTAAACTTCAAAATTTTCAAATGTGCATAAAAATTGTTTAACTCGATGAAATTTCAAAATTTAAAATGTTTTTGATATCTAAAAAATGTTTCCTATCCAGTGATACCAATATTTATGAATTTCGTCCAAAATTGAGTATTTTTTTATTTTGAAAACCCCTTTTGACAACACCAATTTTGGAATCTTTAATTGAGCATAACTACACGAAAAATTCATGAAATTTCAAAATTTCAAGTGTTTTAGAATCTACTGAAAAATCTCTATCGAATGGTATCAAAATCATTGAGATCCTGTGTGTCAATCTTGAGATATGATTAATCAAACTTTAATGCACAGCACTTTATAATGTAAACTTCAAAATTTTCAAATGTGCATAAAAATTGTTTAACTCGATGAAATTTCAAAATTTAAAATGTTTTTGATATCTAAAAAATGTTTCCTATCCAGTGATACCAATATTTATGAATTTCGTCCAAAATTTAGTATTTTTTTATTTTGAAAACCCCTTTTGACAACACCAATTTTGGAATCTTTAATTGAGCATAACTACACGAAAAATTCATGAAATTTCAAAATTTCAAGTGTTTTAGAATCTACTGAAAAATCTCTATCGAATGGTATCAAAATCATTGAGATCCTGTGTGTCAATCTTGAGATATGATTAATCAAACTTTAATGCACAGCACTTTATAATGTAAACTTCAAAATTTTCAAATGTGCATAAAAATTGTTTAACTCGATGAAATTTCAAAATTTAAAATGTTTTTGATATCTAAAAAATGTTTCCTATCCAGTGATACCAATATTTATGAATTTCGTCCAAAATTGAGTATTTTTTTATTTTGAAAACCCCTTTTGACAACACCAATTTTGGAATCTTTAATTGAGCATAACTACACGAAAAATTCATGAAATTTCAAAATTTCAAGTGTTTTAGAATCTACTGAAAAATCTCTATCGAATGGTATCAAAATCATTGAGATCCTGTGTGTCAATCTTGAGATATGATTAATCAAACTTTAATGCACAGCACTTTATAATGTAAACTTCAAAATTTTCAAATGTGCATAAAAATTGTTTAACTCGATGAAATTTCAAAATTTAAAATGTTTTTGATATCTAAAAAATGTTTCCTATCCAGTGATACCAATATTTATGAATTTCGTCCAAAATTGAGTATTTTTTTATTTTGAAAACCCCTTTTGACAACACCAATTTTGGAATCTTTAATTGAGCATAACTACACGAAAAATTCATGAAATTTCAAAATTTAAAATGTTTTAGAATCTACTGAAAAATCTCTATCGAATGGTATCAAAATCATTGAGATCCTGTGTGTCAATCTTGAGATATGATTAATCAAACTTTAATGCACAGCACTTTATAATGTAAACTTCAAAATTTTCAAATGTGCATAAAAATTGTTTAACTCGATGAAATTTCAAAATTTAAAATGTTTTTGATATCTAAAAAATGTTTCCTATCCAGTGATACCAATATTTATGAATTTCGTCCAAAATTGAGTATTTTTTTATTTTGAAAACCCCTTTTGACAACACCAATTTTGGAATCTTTAATTGAGCATAACTACACGAAAAATTCATGAAATTTCAAAATTTCAAGTGTTTTAGAATCTACTGAAAAATCTCTATCGAATGGTATCAAAATCATTGAGATCCTGTGTGTCAATCTTGAGATATGATTAATCAAACTTTAATGCACAGCACTTTATAATGTAAACTTCAAAATTTTCAAATGTGCATAAAAATTGTTTAACTCGATGAAATTTCAAAATTTAAAATGTTTTTGATATCTAAAAAATGTTTCCTATCCAGTGATACCAATATTTATGAATTTCGTCCAAAATTTAGTATTTTTTTATTTTGAAAACCCCTTTTGACAACACCAATTTTGGAATCTTTAATTGAGCATAACTACACGAAAAATTCATGAAATTTCAAAATTTCAAGTGTTTTAGAATCTACTGAAAAATCTCTATCGAATGGTATCAAAATCATTGAGATCCTGTGTGTCAATCTTGAGATATGATTAATCAAACTTTAATGCACAGCACTTTATAATGTAAACTTCAAAATTTTCAAATGTGCATAAAAATTGTTTAACTCGATGAAATTTCAAAATTTAAAATGTTTTTGATATCTAAAAAATGTTTCCTATCCAGTGATACCAATATTTATGAATTTCGTCCAAAATTGAGTATTTTTTTATTTTGAAAACCCCTTTTGACAACACCAATTTTGGAATCTTTAATTGAGCATAACTACACGAAAAATTCATGAAATTTCAAAATTTCAAGTGTTTTAGAATCTACTGAATAATCTCTATCGAATGGTATCAAAATCATTGAGATCCTGTGTGTCAATCTTGAGATATGATTAATCAAACTTTAATGCACAGCACTTTATAATGTAAACTTCAAAATTTTCAAATGTGCATAAAAATTGTTTAACTCGATGAAATTTCAAAATTTAAAATGTTTTTGATATCTAAAAAATGTTTCCTATCCAGTGATACCAATATTTATGAATTTCGTCCAAAATTGAGTATTTTTTTATTTTGAAAACCCCTTTTGACAACACCAATTTTGGAATCTTTAATTGAGCATAACTACACGAAAAATTCATGAAATTTCAAAATTTCAAGTGTTTTAGAATCTACTGAAAAATCTCTATCGAATGGTATCAAAATCATTGAGATCCTGTGTGTCAATCTTGAGATATGATTAATCAAACTTTAATGCACAGCACTTTATAATGTAAACTTCAAAATTTTCAAATGTGCATAAAAATTGTTTAACTCGATGAAATTTCAAAATTTAAAATGTTTTTGATATCTAAAAAATGTTTCCTATCCAGTGATACCAATATTTATGAATTTCGTCCAAAATTTAGTATTTTTTTATTTTGAAAACCCCTTTTGACAACACCAATTTTGGAATCTTTAATTGAGCATAACTACACGAAAAATTCATGAAATTTCAAAATTTCAAGTGTTTTAGAATCTACTGAAAAATCTCTATCGAATGGTATCAAAATCATTGAGATCCTGTGTGTCAATCTTGAGATATGATTAATCAAACTTTAATGCACAGCACTTTATAATGTAAACTTCAAAATTTTCAAATGTGCATAAAAATTGTTTAACTCGATGAAATTTCAAAATTTAAAATGTTTTTGATATCTAAAAAATGTTTCCTATCCAGTGATACCAATATTTATGAATTTCGTCCAAAATTGAGTATTTTTTTATTTTGAAAACCCCTTTTGACAACACCAATTTTGGAATCTTTAATTGAGCATAACTACACGAAAAATTCATGAAATTTCAAAATTTCAAGTGTTTTAGAATCTACTGAATAATCTCTATCGAATGGTATCAAAATCATTGAGATCCTGTGTGTCAATCTTGAGATATGATTAATCAAACTTTAATGCACAGCACTTTATAATGTAAACTTCAAAATTTTCAAATGTGCATAAAAATTGTTTAACTCGATGAAATTTCAAAATTTAAAATGTTTTTGATATCTAAAAAATGTTTCCTATCCAGTGATACCAATATTTATGAATTTCGTCCAAAATTGAGTATTTTTTTATTTTGAAAACCCCTTTTGACAACACCAATTTTGGAATCTTTAATTGAGCATAACTACACGAAAAATTCATGAAATTTCAAAATTTCAAGTGTTTTAGAATCTACTGAAAAATCTCTATCGAATGGTATCAAAATCATTGAGATCCTGTTTGTCAATCTTGAGATATGATTAATCAAACTTTAATGCACAGCACTTTATAATGTAAACTTCAAAATTTTCAAATGTGCATAAAAATTGTTTAACTCGATGAAATTTCAAAATTTAAAATGTTTTTGATATCTAAAAAATGTTTCCTATCCAGTGATACCAATATTTATGAATTTCGTCCAAAATTTAGTATTTTTTTATTTTGAAAACCCCTTTTGACAACACCAATTTTGGAATCTTTAATTGAGCATAACTACACGAAAAATTCATGAAATTTCAAAATTTCAAGTGTTTTAGAATCTACTGAAAAATCTCTATCGAATGGTATCAAAATCATTGAGATCCTGTGTGTCAATCTTGAGATATGATTAATCAAACTTTAATGCACAGCACTTTATAATGTAAACTTCAAAATTTTCAAATGTGCATGAAAATTGTTTAACTCGATGAAATTTCAAAATTTAAAATGTTTTTGATATCTAAAAAATGTTTCCTATCCAGTGATACCAATATTTATGAATTTCGTCCAAAATTGAGTATTTTTTTATTTTGAAAACCCCTTTTGACAACACCAATTTTGGAATCTTTAATTGAGCATAACTACACGAAAAATTCATGAAATTTCAAAATTTCAAGTGTTTTAGAATCTACTGAAAAATCTCTATCGAATGGTATCAAAATCATTGAGATCCTGTGTGTCAATCTTGAGATATGATTAATCAAACTTTAATGCACAGCACTTTATAATGTAAACTTCAAAATTTTCAAATGTGCATAAAAATTGTTTAACTCGATGAAATTTCAAAATTTAAAATGTTTTTGATATCTAAAAAATGTTTCCTATCCAGTGATACCAATATTTATGAATTTCGTCCAAAATTGAGTATTTTTTTATTTTGAAAACCCCTTTTGACAACACCAATTTTGGAATCTTTAATTGAGCATAACTACACGAAAAATTCATGAAATTTCAAAATTTAAAATGTTTTAGAATCTACTGAAAAATCTCTATCGAATGGTATCAAAATCATTGAGATCCTGTGTGTCAATCTTGAGATATGATTAATCAAACTTTAATGCACAGCACTTTATAATGTAAACTTCAAAATTTTCAAATGTGCATAAAAATTGTTTAACTCGATGAAATTTCAAAATTTAAAATGTTTTTGATATCTAAAAAATGTTTCCTATCCAGTGATACCAATATTTATGAATTTCGTCCAAAATTGAGTATTTTTTTATTTTGAAAACCCCTTTTGACAACACCAATTTTGGAATCTTTAATTGAGCATAACTACACGAAAAATTCATGAAATTTCAAAATTTCAAGTGTTTTAGAATCTACTGAAAAATCTCTATCGAATGGTATCAAAATCATTGAGATCCTGTGTGTCAATCTTGAGATATGATTAATCAAACTTTAATGCACAGCACTTTATAATGTAAACTTCAAAATTTTCAAATGTGCATAAAAATTGTTTAACTCGATGAAATTTCAAAATTTAAAATGTTTTTGATATCTAAAAAATGTTTCCTATCCAGTGATACCAATATTTATGAATTTCGTCCAAAATTTAGTATTTTTTTATTTTGAAAACCCCTTTTGACAACACCAATTTTGGAATCTTTAATTGAGCATAACTACACGAAAAATTCATGAAATTTCAAAATTTCAAGTGTTTTAGAATCTACTGAAAAATCTCTATCGAATGGTATCAAAATCATTGAGATCCTGTGTGTCAATCTTGAGATATGATTAATCAAACTTTAATGCACAGCACTTTATAATGTAAACTTCAAAATTTTCAAATGTGCATAAAAATTGTTTAACTCGATGAAATTTCAAAATTTAAAATGTTTTTGATATCTAAAAAATGTTTCCTATCCAGTGATACCAATATTTATGAATTTCGTCCAAAATTGAGTATTTTTTTATTTTGAAAACCCCTTTTGACAACACCAATTTTGGAATCTTTAATTGAGCATAACTACACGAAAAATTCATGAAATTTCAAAATTTCAAGTGTTTTAGAATCTACTGAAAAATCTCTATCGAATGGTATCAAAATCATTGAGATCCTGTGTGTCAATCTTGAGATATGATTAATCAAACTTTAATGCACAGCACTTTATAATGTAAACTTCAAAATTTTCAAATGTGCATAAAAATTGTTTAACTCGATGAAATTTCAAAATTTAAAATGTTTTTGATATCTAAAAAATGTTTCCTATCCAGTGATACCAATATTTATGAATTTCGTCCAAAATTGAGTATTTTTTTATTTTGAAAACCCCTTTTGACAACACCAATTTTGGAATCTTTAATTGAGCATAACTACACGAAAAATTCATGAAATTTCAAAATTTCAAGTGTTTTAGAATCTACTGAAAAATCTCTATCGAATGGTATCAAAATCATTGAGATCCTGTGTGTCAATCTTGAGATATGATTAATCAAACTTTAATGCACAGCACTTTATAATGTAAACTTCAAAATTTTCAAATGTGCATAAAAATTGTTTAACTCGATGAAATTTCAAAATTTAAAATGTTTTTGATATCTAAAAAATGTTTCCTATCCAGTGATACCAATATTTATGAATTTCGTCCAAAATTGAGTATTTTTTTATTTTGAAAACCCCTTTGACAACACCAATTTTGGAATCTTTAATTGAGCATAACTACACGAGAAATTCATGAAATTTCAAAATTTCAAGTGTTTTAGAATCTACTGAAAAATCTCTATCGAATGGTATCAAAATCATTGAGATCCTGTGTGTCAATCTTGAGATATGATTAATCAAACTTTAATGCACAGCACTTTATAATGTAAACTTCAAAATTTTCAAATGTGCATAAAAATTGTTTAACTCGATGAAATTTCAAAATTTAAAATGTTTTTGATATCTAAAAAATGTTTCCTATCCAGTGATACCAATATTTATGAATTTCGTCCAAAATTGAGTATTTTTTTATTTTGAAAACCCCTTTTGACAACACCAATTTTGGAATCTTTAATTGAGCATAACTACACGAAAAATTCATGAAATTTCAAAATTTCAAGTGTTTTAGAATCTACTGAAAAATCTCTATCGAATGGTATCAAAATCATTGAGATCCTGTGTGTCAATCTTGAGATATGATTAATCAAACTTTAATGCACAGCACTTTATAATGTAAACTTCAAAATTTTCAAATGTGCATAAAAATTGTTTAACTCGATGAAATTTCAAAATTTAAAATGTTTTTGATATCTAAAAAATGTTTCCTATCCAGTGATACCAATATTTATGAATTTCGTCCAAAATTTAGTATTTTTTTATTTTGAAAACCCCTTTTGACAACACCAATTTTGGAATCTTTAATTGAGCATAACTACACGAAAAATTCATGAAATTTCAAAATTTCAAGTGTTTTAGAATCTACTGAAAAATCTCTATCGAATGGTATCAAAATCATTGAGATCCTGTGTGTCAATCTTGAGATATGATTAATCAAACTTTAATGCACAGCACTTTATAATGTAAACTTCAAAATTTTCAAATGTGCATAAAAATTGTTTAACTCGATGAAATTTCAAAATTTAAAATGTTTTTGATATCTAAAAAATGTTTCCTATCCAGTGATACCAATATTTATGAATTTCGTCCAAAATTGAGTATTTTTTTATTTTGAAAACCCCTTTTGACAACACCAATTTTGGAATCTTTAATTGAGCATAACTACACGAAAAATTCATGAAATTTCAAAATTTCAAGTGTTTTAGAATCTACTGAAAAATCTCTATCGAATGGTATCAAAATCATTGAGATCCTGTGTGTCAATCTTGAGATATGATTAATCAAACTTTAATGCACAGCACTTTATAATGTAAACTTCAAAATTTTCAAATGTGCATAAAAATTGTTTAACTCGATGAAATTTCAAAATTTAAAATGTTTTTGATATCTAAAAAATGTTTCCTATCCAGTGATACCAATATTTATGAATTTCGTCCAAAATTGAGTATTTTTTTATTTTGAAAACCCCTTTTGACAACACCAATTTTGGAATCTTTAATTGAGCATAACTACACGAAAAATTCATGAAATTTCAAAATTTCAAGTGTTTTAGAATCTACTGAAAAATCTCTATCGAATGGTATCAAAATCATTGAGATCCTGTGTGTCAATCTTGAGATATGATTAATCAAACTTTAATGCACAGCACTTTATAATGTAAACTTCAAAATTTTCAAATGTGCATAAAAATTGTTTAACTCGATGAAATTTCAAAATTTAAAATGTTTTTGATATCTAAAAAATGTTTCCTATCCAGTGATACCAATATTTATGAATTTCGTCCAAAATTGAGTATTTTTTTATTTTGAAAACCCCTTTGACAACACCAATTTTGGAATCTTTAATTGAGCATAACTACACGAGAAATTCATGAAATTTCAAAATTTCAAGTGTTTTAGAATCTACTGAAAAATCTCTATCGAATGGTATCAAAATCATTGAGATCCTGTGTGTCAATCTTGAGATATGATTAATCAAACTTTAATGCACAGCACTTTATAATGTAAACTTCAAAATTTTCAAATGTGCATAAAAATTGTTTAACTCGATGAAATTTCAAAATTTAAAATGTTTTTGATATCTAAAAAATGTTTCCTATCCAGTGATACCAATATTTATGAATTTCGTCCAAAATTGAGTATTTTTTTATTTTGAAAACCCCTTTTGACAACACCAATTTTGGAATCTTTAATTGAGTATAACTACACGAAAAATTCATGAAATTTCAAAATTTCAAGTGTTTTAGAATCTACTGAAAAATCTCTATCGAATGGTATCAAAATCATTGAGATCCTGTGTGTCAATCTTGAGATATGATTAATCAAACTTTAATGCACAGCACTTTATAATGTAAACTTCAAAATTTTCAAATGTGCATAAAAATTGTTTAACTCGATGAAATTTCAAAATTTAAAATGTTTTTGATATCTAAAAAATGTTTCCTATCCAGTGATACCAATATTTATGAATTTCGTCCAAAATTGAGTATTTTTTTATTTTGAAAACCCCTTTTGACAACACCAATTTTGGAATCTTTAATTGAGCATAACTACACGAAAAATTCATGAAATTTCAAAATTTCAAGTGTTTTAGAATCTACTGAAAAATCTCTATCGAATGGTATCAAAATCATTGAGATCCTGTGTGTCAATCTTGAGATATGATTAATCAAACTTTAATGCACAGCACTTTATAATGTAAACTTCAAAATTTTCAAATGTGCATAAAAATTGTTTAACTCGATGAAATTTCAAAATTTAAAATGTTTTTGATATCTAAAAAATGTTTCCTATCCAGTGATACCAATATTTATGAATTTCGTCCAAAATTGAGTATTTTTTTATTTTGAAAACCCCTTTTGACAACACCAATTTTGGAATCTTTAATTGAGCATAACTACACGAAAAATTCATGAAATTTCAAAATTTCAAGTGTTTTAGAATCTACTGAAAAATCTCTATCGAATGGTATCAAAATCATTGAGATCCTGTGTGTCAATCTTGAGATATGATTAATCAAACTTTAATGCACAGCACTTTATAATGTAAACTTCAAAATTTTCAAATGTGCATAAAAATTGTTTAACTCGATGAAATTTCAAAATTTAAAATGTTTTTGATATCTAAAAAATGTTTCCTATCCAGTGATACCAATATTTATGAATTTCGTCCAAAATTTAGTATTTTTTTATTTTGAAAACCCCTTTTGACAACACCAATTTTGGAATCTTTAATTGAGCATAACTACACGAAAAATTCATGAAATTTCAAAATTTCAAGTGTTTTAGAATCTACTGAAAAATCTCTATCGAATGGTATCAAAATCATTGAGATCCTGTGTGTCAATCTTGAGATATGATTAATCAAACTTTAATGCACAGCACTTTATAATGTAAACTTCAAAATTTTCAAATGTGCATAAAAATTGTTTAACTCGATGAAATTTCAAAATTTAAAATGTTTTTGATATCTAAAAAATGTTTCCTATCCAGTGATACCAATATTTATGAATTTCGTCCAAAATTTAGTATTTTTTTATTTTGAAAACCCCTTTTGACAACACCAATTTTGGAATCTTTAATTGAGCATAACTACACGAAAAATTCATGAAATTTCAAAATTTCAAGTGTTTTAGAATCTACTGAAAAATCTCTATCGAATGGTATCAAAATCATTGAGATCCTGTGTGTCAATCTTGAGATATGATTAATCAAACTTTAATGCACAGCACTTTATAATGTAAACTTCAAAATTTTCAAATGTGCATAAAAATTGTTTAACTCGATGAAATTTCAAAATTTAAAATGTTTTTGATATCTAAAAAATGTTTCCTATCCAGTGATACCAATATTTATGAATTTCGTCCAAAATTGAGTATTTTTTTATTTTGAAAACCCCTTTTGACAACACCAATTTTGGAATCTTTAATTGAGCATAACTACACGAAAAATTCATGAAATTTCAAAATTTCAAGTGTTTTAGAATCTACTGAAAAATCTCTATCGAATGGTATCAAAATCATTGAGATCCTGTGTGTCAATCTTGAGATATGATTAATCAAACTTTAATGCACAGCACTTTATAATGTAAACTTCAAAATTTTCAAATGTGCATAAAAATTGTTTAACTCGATGAAATTTCAAAATTTAAAATGTTTTTGATATCTAAAAAATGTTTCCTATCCAGTGATACCAATATTTATGAATTTCGTCCAAAATTGAGTATTTTTTTATTTTGAAAACCCCTTTTGACAACACCAATTTTGGAATCTTTAATTGAGCATAACTACACGAAAAATTCATGAAATTTCAAAATTTCAAGTGTTTTAGAATCTACTGAAAAATCTCTATCGAATGGTATCAAAATCATTGAGATCCTGTGTGTCAATCTTGAGATATGATTAATCAAACTTTAATGCACAGCACTTTATAATGTAAACTTCAAAATTTTCAAATGTGCATAAAAATTGTTTAACTCGATGAAATTTCAAAATTTAAAATGTTTTTGATATCTAAAAAATGTTTCCTATCCAGTGATACCAATATTTATGAATTTCGTCCAAAATTGAGTATTTTTTTATTTTGAAAACCCCTTTTGACAACACCAATTTTGGAATCTTTAATTGAGCATAACTACACGAAAAATTCATGAAATTTCAAAATTTCAAGTGTTTTAGAATCTACTGAAAAATCTCTATCGAATGGTATCAAAATCATTGAGATCCTGTGTGTCAATCTTGAGATATGATTAATCAAACTTTAATGCACAGCACTTTATAATGTAAACTTCAAAATTTTCAAATGTGCATAAAAATTGTTTAACTCGATGAAATTTCAAAATTTAAAATGTTTTTGATATCTAAAAAATGTTTCCTATCCAGTGATACCAATATTTATGAATTTCGTCCAAAATTGAGTATTTTTTTATTTTGAAAACCCCTTTTGACAACACCAATTTTGGAATCTTTAATTGAGCATAACTACACGAAAAATTCATGAAATTTCAAAATTTCAAGTGTTTTAGAATCTACTGAAAAATCTCTATCGAATGGTATCAAAATCATTGAGATCCTGTGTGTCAATCTTGAGATATGATTAATCAAACTTTAATGCACAGCACTTTATAATGTAAACTTCAAAATTTTCAAATGTGCATAAAAATTGTTTAACTCGATGAAATTTCAAAATTTAAAATGTTTTTGATATCTAAAAAATGTTTCCTATCCAGTGATACCAATATTTATGAATTTCGTCCAAAATTTAGTATTTTTTTATTTTGAAAACCCCTTTTGACAACACCAATTTTGGAATCTTTAATTGAGCATAACTACACGAAAAATTCATGAAATTTCAAAATTTCAAGTGTTTTAGAATCTACTGAAAAATCTCTATCGAATGGTATCAAAATCATTGAGATCCTGTGTGTCAATCTTGAGATATGATTAATCAAACTTTAATGCACAGCACTTTATAATGTAAACTTCAAAATTTTCAAATGTGCATAAAAATTGTTTAACTCGATGAAATTTCAAAATTTAAAATGTTTTTGATATCTAAAAAATGTTTCCTATCCAGTGATACCAATATTTATGAATTTCGTCCAAAATTGAGTATTTTTTTATTTTGAAAACCCCTTTTGACAACACCAATTTTGGAATCTTTAATTGAGCATAACTACACGAAAAATTCATGAAATTTCAAAATTTCAAGTGTTTTAGAATCTACTGAAAAATCTCTATCGAATGGTATCAAAATCATTGAGATCCTGTGTGTCAATCTTGAGATATGATTAATCAAACTTTAATGCACAGCACTTTATAATGTAAACTTCAAAATTTTCAAATGTGCATAAAAATTGTTTAACTCGATGAAATTTCAAAATTTAAAATGTTTTTGATATCTAAAAAATGTTTCCTATCCAGTGATACCAATATTTATGAATTTCGTCCAAAATTGAGTATTTTTTTATTTTGAAAACCCCTTTTGACAACACCAATTTTGGAATCTTTAATTGAGCATAACTACACGAAAAATTCATGAAATTTCAAAATTTCAAGTGTTTTAGAATCTACTGAAAAATCTCTATCGAATGGTATCAAAATCATTGAGATCCTGTGTGTCAATCTTGAGATATGATTAATCAAACTTTAATGCACAGCACTTTATAATGTAAACTTCAAAATTTTCAAATGTGCATAAAAATTGTTTAACTCGATGAAATTTCAAAATTTAAAATGTTTTTGATATCTAAAAAATGTTTCCTATCCAGTGATACCAATATTTATGAATTTCGTCCAAAATTTAGTATTTTTTTATTTTGAAAACCCCTTTTGACAACACCAATTTTGGAATCTTTAATTGAGCATAACTACACGAAAAATTCATGAAATTTCAAAATTTCAAGTGTTTTAGAATCTACTGAAAAATCTCTATCGAATGGTATCAAAATCATTGAGATCCTGTGTGTCAATCTTGAGATATGATTAATCAAACTTTAATGCACAGCACTTTATAATGTAAACTTCAAAATTTTCAAATGTGCATAAAAATTGTTTAACTCGATGAAATTTCAAAATTTAAAATGTTTTTGATATCTAAAAAATGTTTCCTATCCAGTGATACCAATATTTATGAATTTCGTCCAAAATTGAGTATTTTTTTATTTTGAAAACCCCTTTTGACAACACCAATTTTGGAATCTTTAATTGAGCATAACTACACGAAAAATTCATGAAATTTCAAAATTTCAAGTGTTTTAGAATCTACTGAAAAATCTCTATCGAATGGTATCAAAATCATTGAGATCCTGTGTGTCAATCTTGAGATATGATTAATCAAACTTTAATGCACAGCACTTTATAATGTAAACTTCAAAATTTTCAAATGTGCATAAAAATTGTTTAACTCGATGAAATTTCAAAATTTAAAATGTTTTTGATATCTAAAAAATGTTTCCTATCCAGTGATACCAATATTTATGAATTTCGTCCAAAATTGAGTATTTTTTTATTTTGAAAACCCCTTTTGACAACACCAATTTTGGAATCTTTAATTGAGCATAACTACACGAAAAATTCATGAAATTTCAAAATTTCAAGTGTTTTAGAATCTACTGAAAAATCTCTATCGAATGGTATCAAAATCATTGAGATCCTGTGTGTCAATCTTGAGATATGATTAATCAAACTTTAATGCACAGCACTTTATAATGTAAACTTCAAAATTTTCAAATGTGCATAAAAATTGTTTAACTCGATGAAATTTCAAAATTTAAAATGTTTTTGATATCTAAAAAATGTTTCCTATCCAGTGATACCAATATTTATGAATTTCGTCCAAAATTTAGTATTTTTTTATTTTGAAAACCCCTTTTGACAACACCAATTTTGGAATCTTTAATTGAGCATAACTACACGAAAAATTCATGAAATTTCAAAATTTCAAGTGTTTTAGAATCTACTGAAAAATCTCTATCGAATGGTATCAAAATCATTGAGATCCTGTGTGTCAATCTTGAGATATGATTAATCAAACTTTAATGCACAGCACTTTATAATGTAAACTTCAAAATTTTCAAATGTGCATAAAAATTGTTTAACTCGATGAAATTTCAAAATTTAAAATGTTTTTGATATCTAAAAAATGTTTCCTATCCAGTGATACCAATATTTATGAATTTCGTCCAAAATTGAGTATTTTTTTATTTTGAAAACCCCTTTTGACAACACCAATTTTGGAATCTTTAATTGAGCATAACTACACGAAAAATTCATGAAATTTCAAAATTTCAAGTGTTTTAGAATCTACTGAAAAATCTCTATCGAATGGTATCAAAATCATTGAGATCCTGTGTGTCAATCTTGAGATATGATTAATCAAACTTTAATGCACAGCACTTTATAATGTAAACTTCAAAATTTTCAAATGTGCATAAAAATTGTTTAACTCGATGAAATTTCAAAATTTAAAATGTTTTTGATATCTAAAAAATGTTTCCTATCCAGTGATACCAATATTTATGAATTTCGTCCAAAATTGAGTATTTTTTTATTTTGAAAACCCCTTTTGACAACACCAATTTTGGAATCTTTAATTGAGCATAACTACACGAAAAATTCATGAAATTTCAAAATTTCAAGTGTTTTAGAATCTACTAAAAAATCTCTATCGAATGGTATCAAAATCATTGAGATCCTGTGTGTCAATCTTGAGATATGATTAATCAAACTTTAATGCACAGCACTTTATAATGTAAACTTCAAAATTTTCAAATGTGCATAAAAATTGTTTAACTCGATGAAATTTCAAAATTTAAAATGTTTTTGATATCTAAAAAATGTTTCCTATCCAGTGATACCAATATTTATGAATTTCGTCCAAAATTGAGTATTTTTTTATTTTGAAAACCCCTTTTGACAACACCAATTTTGGAATCTTTAATTGAGCATAACTACACGAAAAATTCATGAAATTTCAAAATTTCAAGTGTTTTAGAATCTACTGAAAAATCTCTATCGAATGGTATCAAAATCATTGAGATCCTGTGTGTCAATCTTGAGATATGATTAATCAAACTTTAATGCACAGCACTTTATAATGTAAACTTCAAAATTTTCAAATGTGCATAAAAATTGTTTAACTCGATGAAATTTCAAAATTTAAAATGTTTTTGATATCTAAAAAATGTTTCCTATCCAGTGATACCAATATTTATGAATTTCGTCCAAAATTGAGTATTTTTTTATTTTGAAAACCCCTTTTGACAACACCAATTTTGGAATCTTTAATTGAGCATAACTACACGAAAAATTCATGAAATTTCAAAATTTCAAGTGTTTTAGAATCTACTGAAAAATCTCTATCGAATGGTATCAAAATCATTGAGATCCTGTGTGTCAATCTTGAGATATGATTAATCAAACTTTAATGCACAGCACTTTATAATGTAAACTTCAAAATTTTCAAATGTGCATAAAAATTGTTTAACTCGATGAAATTTCAAAATTTAAAATGTTTTTGATATCTAAAAAATGTTTCCTATCCAGTGATACCAATATTTATGAATTTCGTCCAAAATTGAGTATTTTTTTATTTTGAAAACCCCTTTTGACAACACCAATTTTGGAATCTTTAATTGAGCATAACTACACGAAAAATTCATGAAATTTCAAAATTTCAAGTGTTTTAGAATCTACTGAAAAATCTCTATCGAATGGTATCAAAATCATTGAGATCCTGTGTGTCAATCTTGAGATATGATTAATCAAACTTTAATGCACAGCACTTTATAATGTAAACTTCAAAATTTTCAAATGTGCATAAAAATTGTTTAACTCGATGAAATTTCAAAATTTAAAATGTTTTTGATATCTAAAAAATGTTTCCTATCCAGTGATACCAATATTTATGAATTTCGTCCAAAATTTAGTATTTTTTTATTTTGAAAACCCCTTTTGACAACACCAATTTTGGAATCTTTAATTGAGCATAACTACACGAAAAATTCATGAAATTTCAAAATTTCAAGTGTTTTAGAATCTACTGAAAAATCTCTATCGAATGGTATCAAAATCATTGAGATCCTGTGTGTCAATCTTGAGATATGATTAATCAAACTTTAATGCACAGCACTTTATAATGTAAACTTCAAAATTTTCAAATGTGCATAAAAATTGTTTAACTCGATGAAATTTCAAAATTTAAAATGTTTTTGATATCTAAAAAATGTTTCCTATCCAGTGATACCAATATTTATGAATTTCGTCCAAAATTGAGTATTTTTTTATTTTGAAAACCCCTTTTGACAACACCAATTTTGGAATCTTTAATTGAGCATAACTACACGAAAAATTCATGAAATTTCAAAATTTCAAGTGTTTTAGAATCTACTGAAAAATCTCTATCGAATGGTATCAAAATCATTGAGATCCTGTGTGTCAATCTTGAGATATGATTAATCAAACTTTAATGCACAGCACTTTATAATGTAAACTTCAAAATTTTCAAATGTGCATAAAAATTGTTTAACTCGATGAAATTTCAAAATTTAAAATGTTTTTGATATCTAAAAAATGTTTCCTATCCAGTGATACCAATATTTATGAATTTCGTCCAAAATTGAGTATTTTTTTATTTTGAAAACCCCTTTTGACAACACCAATTTTGGAATCTTTAATTGAGCATAACTACACGAAAAATTCATGAAATTTCAAAATTTCAAGTGTTTTAGAATCTACTGAAAAATCTCTATCGAATGGTATCAAAATCATTGAGATCCTGTGTGTCAATCTTGAGATATGATTAATCAAACTTTAATGCACAGCACTTTATAATGTAAACTTCAAAATTTTCAAATGTGCATAAAAATTGTTTAACTCGATGAAATTTCAAAATTTAAAATGTTTTTGATATCTAAAAAATGTTTCCTATCCAGTGATACCAATATTTATGAATTTCGTCCAAAATTTAGTATTTTTTTATTTTGAAAACCCCTTTTGACAACACCAATTTTGGAATCTTTAATTGAGCATAACTACACGAAAAATTCATGAAATTTCAAAATTTCAAGTGTTTTAGAATCTACTGAAAAATCTCTATCGAATGGTATCAAAATCATTGAGATCCTGTGTGTCAATCTTGAGATATGATTAATCAAACTTTAATGCACAGCACTTTATAATGTAAACTTCAAAATTTTCAAATGTGCATAAAAATTGTTTAACTCGATGAAATTTCAAAATTTAAAATGTTTTTGATATCTAAAAAATGTTTCCTATCCAGTGATACCAATATTTATGAATTTCGTCCAAAATTTAGTATTTTTTTATTTTGAAAACCCCTTTTGACAACACCAATTTTGGAATCTTTAATTGAGCATAACTACACGAAAAATTCATGAAATTTCAAAATTTCAAGTGTTTTAGAATCTACTGAAAAATCTCTATCGAATGGTATCAAAATCATTGAGATCCTGTGTGTCAATCTTGAGATATGATTAATCAAACTTTAATGCACAGCACTTTATAATGTAAACTTCAAAATTTTCAAATGTGCATAAAAATTGTTTAACTCGATGAAATTTCAAAATTTAAAATGTTTTTGATATCTAAAAAATGTTTCCTATCCAGTGATACCAATATTTATGAATTTCGTCCAAAATTGAGTATTTTTTTATTTTGAAAACCCCTTTTGACAACACCAATTTTGGAATCTTTAATTGAGCATAACTACACGAAAAATTCATGAAATTTCAAAATTTCAAGTGTTTTAGAATCTACTGAAAAATCTCTATCGAATGGTATCAAAATCATTGAGATCCTGTGTGTCAATCTTGAGATATGATTAATCAAACTTTAATGCACAGCACTTTATAATGTAAACTTCAAAATTTTCAAATGTGCATAAAAATTGTTTAACTCGATGAAATTTCAAAATTTAAAATGTTTTTGATATCTAAAAAATGTTTCCTATCCAGTGATACCAATATTTATGAATTTCGTCCAAAATTTAGTATTTTTTTATTTTGAAAACCCCTTTTGACAACACCAATTTTGGAATCTTTAATTGAGCATAACTACACGAAAAATTCATGAAATTTCAAAATTTCAAGTGTTTTAGAATCTACTGAAAAATCTCTATCGAATGGTATCAAAATCATTGAGATCCTGTGTGTCAATCTTGAGATATGATTAATCAAACTTTAATGCACAGCACTTTATAATGTAAACTTCAAAATTTTCAAATGTGCATAAAAATTGTTTAACTCGATGAAATTTCAAAATTTAAAATGTTTTTGATATCTAAAAAATGTTTCCTATCCAGTGATACCAATATTTATGAATTTCGTCCAAAATTTAGTATTTTTTTATTTTGAAAACCCCTTTTGACAACACCAATTTTGGAATCTTTAATTGAGCATAACTACACGAAAAATTCATGAAATTTCAAAATTTCAAGTGTTTTAGAATCTACTGAAAAATCTCTATCGAATGGTATCAAAATCATTGAGATCCTGTGTGTCAATCTTGAGATATGATTAATCAAACTTTAATGCACAGCACTTTATAATGTAAACTTCAAAATTTTCAAATGTGCATAAAAATTGTTTAACTCGATGAAATTTCAAAATTTAAAATGTTTTTGATATCTAAAAAATGTTTCCTATCCAGTGATACCAATATTTATGAATTTCGTCCAAAATTGAGTATTTTTTTATTTTGAAAACCCCTTTTGACAACACCAATTTTGGAATCTTTAATTGAGCATAACTACACGAAAAATTCATGAAATTTCAAAATTTCAAGTGTTTTAGAATCTACTGAAAAATCTCTATCGAATGGTATCAAAATCATTGAGATCCTGTGTGTCAATCTTGAGATATGATTAATCAAACTTTAATGCACAGCACTTTATAATGTAAACTTCAAAATTTTCAAATGTGCATAAAAATTGTTTAACTCGATGAAATTTCAAAATTTAAAATGTTTTTGATATCTAAAAAATGTTTCCTATCCAGTGATACCAATATTTATGAATTTCGTCCAAAATTGAGTATTTTTTTATTTTGAAAACCCCTTTTGACAACACCAATTTTGGAATCTTTAATTGAGCATAACTACACGAAAAATTCATGAAATTTCAAAATTTCAAGTGTTTTAGAATCTACTGAAAAATCTCTATCGAATGGTATCAAAATCATTGAGATCCTGTGTGTCAATCTTGAGATATGATTAATCAAACTTTAATGCACAGCACTTTATAATGTAAACTTCAAAATTTTCAAATGTGCATAAAAATTGTTTAACTCGATGAAATTTCAAAATTTAAAATGTTTTTGATATCTAAAAAATGTTTCCTATCCAGTGATACCAATATTTATGAATTTCGTCCAAAATTTAGTATTTTTTTATTTTGAAAACCCCTTTTGACAACACCAATTTTGGAATCTTTAATTGAGCATAACTACACGAAAAATTCATGAAATTTCAAAATTTCAAGTGTTTTAGAATCTACTGAAAAATCTCTATCGAATGGTATCAAAATCATTGAGATCCTGTGTGTCAATCTTGAGATATGATTAATCAAACTTTAATGCACAGCACTTTATAATGTAAACTTCAAAATTTTCAAATGTGCATAAAAATTGTTTAACTCGATGAAATTTCAAAATTTAAAATGTTTTTGATATCTAAAAAATGTTTCCTATCCAGTGATACCAATATTTATGAATTTCGTCCAAAATTGAGTATTTTTTTATTTTGAAAACCCCTTTTGACAACACCAATTTTGGAATCTTTAATTGAGCATAACTACACGAAAAATTCATGAAATTTCAAAATTTCAAGTGTTTTAGAATCTACTGAAAAATCTCTATCGAATGGTATCAAAATCATTGAGATCCTGTGTGTCAATCTTGAGATATGATTAATCAAACTTTAATGCACAGCACTTTATAATGTAAACTTCAAAATTTTCAAATGTGCATAAAAATTGTTTAACTCGATGAAATTTCAAAATTTAAAATGTTTTTGATATCTAAAAAATGTTTCCTATCCAGTGATACCAATATTTATGAATTTCGTCCAAAATTGAGTATTTTTTTATTTTGAAAACCCCTTTTGACAACACCAATTTTGGAATCTTTAATTGAGCATAACTACACGAAAAATTCATGAAATTTCAAAATTTCAAGTGTTTTAGAATCTACTAAAAAATCTCTATCGAATGGTATCAAAATCATTGAGATCCTGTGTGTCAATCTTGAGATATGATTAATCAAACTTTAATGCACAGCACTTTATAATGTAAACTTCAAAATTTTCAAATGTGCATAAAAATTGTTTAACTCGATGAAATTTCAAAATTTAAAATGTTTTTGATATCTAAAAAATGTTTCCTATCCAGTGATACCAATATTTATGAATTTCGTCCAAAATTGAGTATTTTTTTATTTTGAAAACCCCTTTTGACAACACCAATTTTGGAATCTTTAATTGAGCATAACTACACGAAAAATTCATGAAATTTCAAAATTTCAAGTGTTTTAGAATCTACTGAAAAATCTCTATCGAATGGTATCAAAATCATTGAGATCCTGTGTGTCAATCTTGAGATATGATTAATCAAACTTTAATGCACAGCACTTTATAATGTAAACTTCAAAATTTTCAAATGTGCATAAAAATTGTTTAACTCGATGAAATTTCAAAATTTAAAATGTTTTTGATATCTAAAAAATGTTTCCTATCCAGTGATACCAATATTTATGAATTTCGTCCAAAATTGAGTATTTTTTTTATTTTGAAAACCCCTTTTGACAACACCAATTTTGGAATCTTTAATTGAGCATAACTACACGAAAAATTCATGAAATTTCAAAATTTCAAGTGTTTTAGAATCTACTGAAAAATCTCTATCGAATGGTATCAAAATCATTGAGATCCTGTGTGTCAATCTTGAGATATGATTAATCAAACTTTAATGCACAGCACTTTATAATGTAAACTTCAAAATTTTCAAATGTGCATAAAAATTGTTTAACTCGATGAAATTTCAAAATTTAAAATGTTTTTGATATCTAAAAAATGTTTCCTATCCAGTGATACCAATATTTATGAATTTCGTCCAAAATTGAGTATTTTTTTATTTTGAAAACCCCTTTTGACAACACCAATTTTGGAATCTTTAATTGAGCATAACTACACGAAAAATTCATGAAATTTCAAAATTTCAAGTGTTTTAGAATCTACTGAAAAATCTCTATCGAATGGTATCAAAATCATTGAGATCCTGTGTGTCAATCTTGAGATATGATTAATCAAACTTTAATGCACAGCACTTTATAATGTAAACTTCAAAATTTTCAAATGTGCATAAAAATTGTTTAACTCGATGAAATTTCAAAATTTAAAATGTTTTTGATATCTAAAAAATGTTTCCTATCCAGTGATACCAATATTTATGAATTTCGTCCAAAATTTAGTATTTTTTTATTTTGAAAACCCCTTTTGACAACACCAATTTTGGAATCTTTAATTGAGCATAACTACACGAAAAATTCATGAAATTTCAAAATTTCAAGTGTTTTAGAATCTACTGAAAAATCTCTATCGAATGGTATCAAAATCATTGAGATCCTGTGTGTCAATCTTGAGATATGATTAATCAAACTTTAATGCACAGCACTTTATAATGTAAACTTCAAAATTTTCAAATGTGCATAAAAATTGTTTAACTCGATGAAATTTCAAAATTTAAAATGTTTTTGATATCTAAAAAATGTTTCCTATCCAGTGATACCAATATTTATGAATTTCGTCCAAAATTGAGTATTTTTTTATTTTGAAAACCCCTTTTGACAACACCAATTTTGGAATCTTTAATTGAGCATAACTACACGAAAAATTCATGAAATTTCAAAATTTCAAGTGTTTTAGAATCTACTGAAAAATCTCTATCGAATGGTATCAAAATCATTGAGATCCTGTGTGTCAATCTTGAGATATGATTAATCAAACTTTAATGCACAGCACTTTATAATGTAAACTTCAAAATTTTCAAATGTGCATAAAAATTGTTTAACTCGATGAAATTTCAAAATTTAAAATGTTTTTGATATCTAAAAAATGTTTCCTATCCAGTGATACCAATATTTATGAATTTCGTCCAAAATTGAGTATTTTTTTATTTTGAAAACCCCTTTTGACAACACCAATTTTGGAATCTTTAATTGAGCATAACTACACGAAAAATTCATGAAATTTCAAAATTTCAAGTGTTTTAGAATCTACTGAAAAATCTCTATCGAAAGGTATCAAAATCATTGAGATCCTGTGTGTCAATCTTGAGATATGATTAATCAAACTTTAATGCACAGCACTTTATAATGTAAACTTCAAAATTTTCAAATGTGCATAAAAATTGTTTAACTCGATGAAATTTCAAAATTTAAAATGTTTTTGATATCTAAAAAATGTTTCCTATCCAGTGATACCAATATTTATGAATTTCGTCCAAAATTTAGTATTTTTTTATTTTGAAAACCCCTTTTGACAACACCAATTTTGGAATCTTTAATTGAGCATAACTACACGAAAAATTCATGAAATTTCAAAATTTCAAGTGTTTTAGAATCTACTGAAAAATCTCTATCGAATGGTATCAAAATCATTGAGATCCTGTGTGTCAATCTTGAGATATGATTAATCAAACTTTAATGCACAGCACTTTATAATGTAAACTTCAAAATTTTCAAATGTGCATAAAAATTGTTTAACTCGATGAAATTTCAAAATTTAAAATGTTTTTGATATCTAAAAAATGTTTCCTATCCAGTGATACCAATATTTATGAATTTCGTCCAAAATTGAGTATTTTTTTATTTTGAAAACCCCTTTTGACAACACCAATTTTGGAATCTTTAATTGAGCATAACTACACGAAAAATTCATGAAATTTCAAAATTTCAAGTGTTTTAGAATCTACTGAAAAATCTCTATCGAATGGTATCAAAATCATTGAGATCCTGTGTGTCAATCTTGAGATATGATTAATCAAACTTTAATGCACAGCACTTTATAATGTAAACTTCAAAATTTTCAAATGTGCATAAAAATTGTTTAACTCGATGAAATTTCAAAATTTAAAATGTTTTTGATATCTAAAAAATGTTTCCTATCCAGTGATACCAATATTTATGAATTTCGTCCAAAATTGAGTATTTTTTTATTTTGAAAACCCCTTTTGACAACACCAATTTTGGAATCTTTAATTGAGCATAACTACACGAAAAATTCATGAAATTTCAAAATTTCAAGTGTTTTAGAATCTACTGAAAAATCTCTATCGAATGGTATCAAAATCATTGAGATCCTGTGTGTCAATCTTGAGATATGATTAATCAAACTTTAATGCACAGCACTTTATAATGTAAACTTCAAAATTTTCAAATGTGCATAAAAATTGTTTAACTCGATGAAATTTCAAAATTTAAAATGTTTTTGATATCTAAAAAATGTTTCCTATCCAGTGATACCAATATTTATGAATTTCGTCCAAAATTGAGTATTTTTTTATTTTGAAAACCCCTTTTGACAACACCAATTTTGGAATCTTTAATTGAGCATAACTACACGAAAAATTCATGAAATTTCAAAATTTCAAGTGTTTTAGAATCTACTGAAAAATCTCTATCGAATGGTATCAAAATCATTGAGATCCTGTGTGTCAATCTTGAGATATGATTAATCAAACTTTAATGCACAGCACTTTATAATGTAAACTTCAAAATTTTCAAATGTGCATAAAAATTGTTTAACTCGATGAAATTTCAAAATTTAAAATGTTTTTGATATCTAAAAAATGTTTCCTATCCAGTGATACCAATATTTATGAATTTCGTCCAAAATTGAGTATTTTTTTATTTTGAAAACCCCTTTTGACAACACCAATTTTGGAATCTTTAATTGAGCATAACTACACGAGAAATTCATGAAATTTCAAAATTTCAAGTGTTTTAGAATCTACTGAAAAATCTCTATCGAATGGTATCAAAATCATTGAGATCCTGTGTGTCAATCTTGAGATATGATTAATCAAACTTTAATGCACAGCACTTTATAATGTAAACTTCAAAATTTTCAAATGTGCATAAAAATTGTTTAACTCGATGAAATTTCAAAATTTAAAATGTTTTTGATATCTAAAAAATGTTTCCTATCCAGTGATACCAATATTTATGAATTTCGTCCAAAATTGAGTATTTTTTTATTTTGAAAACCCCTTTTGACAACACCAATTTTGGAATCTTTAATTGAGCATAACTACACGAAAAATTCATGAAATTTCAAAATTTCAAGTGTTTTAGAATCTACTGAAAAATCTCTATCGAATGGTATCAAAATCATTGAGATCCTGTGTGTCAATCTTGAGATATGATTAATCAAACTTTAATGCACAGCACTTTATAATGTAAACTTCAAAATTTTCAAATGTGCATAAAAATTGTTTAACTCGATGAAATTTCAAAATTTAAAATGTTTTTGATATCTAAAAAATGTTTCCTATCCAGTGATACCAATATTTATGAATTTCGTCCAAAATTGAGTATTTTTTTATTTTGAAAACCCCTTTTGACAACACCAATTTTGGAATCTTTAATTGAGCATAACTACACGAAAAATTCATGAAATTTCAAAATTTCAAGTGTTTTAGAATCTACTGAAAAATCTCTATCGAATGGTATCAAAATCATTGAGATCCTGTGTGTCAATCTTGAGATATGATTAATCAAACTTTAATGCACAGCACTTTATAATGTAAACTTCAAAATTTTCAAATGTGCATAAAAATTGTTTAACTCGATGAAATTTCAAAATTTAAAATGTTTTTGATATCTAAAAAATGTTTCCTATCCAGTGATACCAATATTTATGAATTTCGTCCAAAATTGAGTATTTTTTTATTTTGAAAACCCCTTTTGACAACACCAATTTTGGAATCTTTAATTGAGCATAACTACACGAAAAATTCATGAAATTTCAAAATTTCAAGTGTTTTAGAATCTACTAAAAAATCTCTATCGAATGGTATCAAAATCATTGAGATCCTGTGTGTCAATCTTGAGATATGATTAATCAAACTTTAATGCACAGCACTTTATAATGTAAACTTCAAAATTTTCAAATGTGCATAAAAATTGTTTAACTCGATGAAATTTCAAAATTTAAAATGTTTTTGATATCTAAAAAATGTTTCCTATCCAGTGATACCAATATTTATGAATTTCGTCCAAAATTGAGTATTTTTTTATTTTGAAAACCCCTTTTGACAACACCAATTTTGGAATCTTTAATTGAGCATAACTACACGAAAAATTCATGAAATTTCAAAATTTCAAGTGTTTTAGAATCTACTGAAAAATCTCTATCGAATGGTATCAAAATCATTGAGATCCTGTGTGTCAATCTTGAGATATGATTAATCAAACTTTAATGCACAGCACTTTATAATGTAAACTTCAAAATTTTCAAATGTGCATAAAAATTGTTTAACTCGATGAAATTTCAAAATTTAAAATGTTTTTGATATCTAAAAAATGTTTCCTATCCAGTGATACCAATATTTATGAATTTCGTCCAAAATTGAGTATTTTTTTTATTTTGAAAACCCCTTTTGACAACACCAATTTTGGAATCTTTAATTGAGCATAACTACACGAAAAATTCATGAAATTTCAAAATTTCAAGTGTTTTAGAATCTACTGAAAAATCTCTATCGAATGGTATCAAAATCATTGAGATCCTGTGTGTCAATCTTGAGATATGATTAATCAAACTTTAATGCACAGCACTTTATAATGTAAACTTCAAAATTTTCAAATGTGCATAAAAATTGTTTAACTCGATGAAATTTCAAAATTTAAAATGTTTTTGATATCTAAAAAATGTTTCCTATCCAGTGATACCAATATTTATGAATTTCGTCCAAAATTGAGTATTTTTTTATTTTGAAAACCCCTTTTGACAACACCAATTTTGGAATCTTTAATTGAGCATAACTACACGAAAAATTCATGAAATTTCAAAATTTCAAGTGTTTTAGAATCTACTGAAAAATCTCTATCGAATGGTATCAAAATCATTGAGATCCTGTGTGTCAATCTTGAGATATGATTAATCAAACTTTAATGCACAGCACTTTATAATGTAAACTTCAAAATTTTCAAATGTGCATAAAAATTGTTTAACTCGATGAAATTTCAAAATTTAAAATGTTTTTGATATCTAAAAAATGTTTCCTATCCAGTGATACCAATATTTATGAATTTCGTCCAAAATTGAGTATTTTTTTTATTTTGAAAACCCCTTTTGACAACACCAATTTTGGAATCTTTAATTTAGCATAACTACACGAAAAATTCATGAAATTTCAAAATTTCAAGTGTTTTAGAATCTACTGAAAAATCTCTATCGAATGGTATCAAAATCATTGAGATCCTGTGTGTCAATCTTGAGATATGATTAATCAAACTTTAATGCACAGCACTTTATAATGTAAACTTCAAAATTTTCAAATGTGCATAAAAATTGTTTAACTCGATGAAATTTCAAAATTTAAAATGTTTTTGATATCTAAAAAATGTTTCCTATCCAGTGATACCAATATTTATGAATTTCGTCCAAAATTGAGTATTTTTTTATTTTGAAAACCCCTTTTGACAACACCAATTTTGGAATCTTTAATTGAGCATAACTACACGAAAAATTCATGAAATTTCAAAATTTCAAGTGTTTTAGAATCTACTGAAAAATCTCTATCGAATGGTATCAAAATCATTGAGATCCTGTGTGTCAATCTTGAGATATGATTAATCAAACTTTAATGCACAGCACTTTATAATGTAAACTTCAAAATTTTCAAATGTGCATAAAAATTGTTTAACTCGATGAAATTTCAAAATTTAAAATGTTTTTGATATCTAAAAAATGTTTCCTATCCAGTGATACCAATATTTATGAATTTCGTCCAAAATTGAGTATTTTTTTTATTTTGAAAACCCCTTTTGACAACACCAATTTTGGAATCTTTAATTGAGCATAACTACACGAAAAATTCATGAAATTTCAAAATTTCAAGTGTTTTAGAATCTACTGAAAAATCTCTATCGAATGGTATCAAAATCATTGAGATCCTGTGTGTCAATCTTGAGATATGATTAATCAAACTTTAATGCACAGCACTTTATAATGTAAACTTCAAAATTTTCAAATGTGCATAAAAATTGTTTAACTCGATGAAATTTCAAAATTTAAAATGTTTTTGATATCTAAAAAATGTTTCCTATCCAGTGATACCAATATTTATGAATTTCGTCCAAAATTTAGTATTTTTTTATTTTGAAAACCCCTTTTGACAACACCAATTTTGGAATCTTTAATTGAGCATAACTACACGAAAAATTCATGAAATTTCAAAATTTCAAGTGTTTTAGAATCTACTGAAAAATCTCTATCGAATGGTATCAAAATCATTGAGATCCTGTGTGTCAATCTTGAGATATGATTAATCAAACTTTAATGCACAGCACTTTATAATGTAAACTTCAAAATTTTCAAATGTGCATAAAAATTGTTTAACTCGATGAAATTTCAAAATTTAAAATGTTTTTGATATCTAAAAAATGTTTCCTATCCAGTGATACCAATATTTATGAATTTCGTCCAAAATTGAGTATTTTTTTATTTTGAAAACCCCTTTTGACAACTCCAATTTTGGAATCTTTAATTGAGCATAACTACACGAAAAATTCATGAAATTTCAAAATTTCAAGTGTTTTAGAATCTACTGAAAAATCTCTATCGAATGGTATCAAAATCATTGAGATCCTGTGTGTCAATCTTGAGATATGATTAATCAAACTTTAATGCACAGCACTTTATAATGTAAACTTCAAAATTTTCAAATGTGCATAAAAATTGTTTAACTCGATGAAATTTCAAAATTTAAAATGTTTTTGATATCTAAAAAATGTTTCCTATCCAGTGATACCAATATTTATGAATTTCGTCCAAAATTGAGTATTTTTTTTATTTTGAAAACCCCTTTTGACAACACCAATTTTGGAATCTTTAATTGAGCATAACTACACGAAAAATTCATGAAATTTCAAAATTTCAAGTGTTTTAGAATCTACTGAAAAATCTCTATCGAATGGTATCAAAATCATTGAGATCCTGTGTGTCAATCTTGAGATATGATTAATCAAACTTTAATGCACAGCACTTTATAATGTAAACTTCAAAATTTTCAAATGTGCATAAAAATTGTTTAACTCGATGAAATTTCAAAATTTAAAATGTTTTTGATATCTAAAAAATGTTTCCTATCCAGTGATACCAATATTTATGAATTTCGTCCAAAATTGAGTATTTTTTTATTTTGAAAACCCCTTTTGACAACACCAATTTTGGAATCTTTAATTGAGCATAACTACACGAAAAATTCATGAAATTTCAAAATTTCAAGTGTTTTAGAATCTACTGAAAAATCTCTATCGAATGGTATCAAAATCATTGAGATCCTGTGTGTCAATCTTGAGATATGATTAATCAAACTTTAATGCACAGCACTTTATAATGTAAACTTCAAAATTTTCAAATGTGCATAAAAATTGTTTAACTCGATGAAATTTCAAAATTTAAAATGTTTTTGATATCTAAAAAATGTTTCCTATCCAGTGATACCAATATTTATGAATTTCGTCCAAAATTGAGTATTTTTTTTATTTTGAAAACCCCTTTTGACAACACCAATTTTGGAATCTTTAATTGAGCATAACTACACGAAAAATTCATGAAATTTCAAAATTTCAAGTGTTTTAGAATCTACTGAAAAATCTCTATCGAATGGTATCAAAATCATTGAGATCCTGTGTGTCAATCTTGAGATATGATTAATCAAACTTTAATGCACAGCACTTTATAATGTAAACTTCAAAATTTTCAAATGTGCATAAAAATTGTTTAACTCGATGAAATTTCAAAATTTAAAATGTTTTTGATATCTAAAAAATGTTTCCTATCCAGTGATACCAATATTTATGAATTTCGTCCAAAATTGAGTATTTTTTTATTTTGAAAACCCCTTTTGACAACACCAATTTTGGAATCTTTAATTGAGCATAACTACACGAAAAATTCATGAAATTTCAAAATTTCAAGTGTTTTAGAATCTACTGAAAAATCTCTATCGAATGGTATCAAAATCATTGAGATCCTGTCTGTCAATCTTGAGATATGATTAATCAAACTTTAATGCACAGCACTTTATAATGTAAACTTCAAAATTTTCAAATGTGCATAAAAATTGTTTAACTCGATGAAATTTCAAAATTTAAAATGTTTTTGATATCTAAAAAATGTTTCCTATCCAGTGATACCAATATTTATGAATTTCGTCCAAAATTGAGTATTTTTTTTATTTTGAAAACCCCTTTTGACAACACCAATTTTGGAATCTTTAATTGAGCATAACTACACGAAAAATTCATGAAATTTCAAAATTTCAAGTGTTTTAGAATCTACTGAAAAATCTCTATCGAATGGTATCAAAATCATTGAGATCCTGTGTGTCAATCTTGAGATATGATTAATCAAACTTTAATGCACAGCACTTTATAATGTAAACTTCAAAATTTTCAAATGTGCATAAAAATTGTTTAACTCGATGAAATTTCAAAATTTAAAATGTTTTTGATATCTAAAAAATGTTTCCTATCCAGTGATACCAATATTTATGAATTTCGTCCAAAATTGAGTATTTTTTTTATTTTGAAAACCCCTTTTGACAACACCAATTTTGGAATCTTTAATTGAGCATAACTACACGAAAAATTCATGAAATTTCAAAATTTCAAGTGTTTTAGAATCTACTGAAAAATCTCTATCGAATGGTATCAAAATCATTGAGATCCTGTGTGTCAATCTTGAGATATGATTAATCAAACTTTAATGCACAGCACTTTATAATGTAAACTTCAAAATTTTCAAATGTGCATAAAAATTGTTTAACTCGATGAAATTTCAAAATTTAAAATGTTTTTGATATCTAAAAAATGTTTCCTATCCAGTGATACCAATATTTATGAATTTCGTCCAAAATTGAGTATTTTTTTATTTTGAAAACCCCTTTTGACAACACCAATTTTGGAATCTTTAATTGAGCATAACTACACGAAAAATTCATGAAATTTCAAAATTTCAAGTGTTTTAGAATCTACTGAAAAATCTCTATCGAATGGTATCAAAATCATTGAGATCCTGTGTGTCAATCTTGAGATATGATTAATCAAACTTTAATGCACAGCACTTTATAATGTAAACTTCAAAATTTTCAAATGTGCATAAAAATTGTTTAACTCGATGAAATTTCAAAATTTAAAATGTTTTTGATATCTAAAAAATGTTTCCTATCCAGTGATACCAATATTTATGAATTTCGTCCAAAATTGAGTATTTTTTTTATTTTGAAAACCCCTTTTGACAACACCAATTTTGGAATCTTTAATTGAGCATAACTACACGAAAAATTCATGAAATTTCAAAATTTCAAGTGTTTTAGAATCTACTGAAAAATCTCTATCGAATGGTATCAAAATCATTGAGATCCTGTGTGTCAATCTTGAGATATGATTAATCAAACTTTAATGCACAGCACTTTATAATGTAAACTTCAAAATTTTCAAATGTGCATAAAAATTGTTTAACTCGATGAAATTTCAAAATTTAAAATGTTTTTGATATCTAAAAAATGTTTCCTATCCAGTGATACCAATATTTATGAATTTCGTCCAAAATTGAGTATTTTTTTATTTTGAAAACCCCTTTTGACAACACCAATTTTGGAATCTTTAATTGAGCATAACTACACGAAAAATTCATGAAATTTCAAAATTTCAAGTGTTTTAGAATCTACTGAAAAATCTCTATCGAATGGTATCAAAATCATTGAGATCCTGTGTGTCAATCTTGAGATATGATTAATCAAACTTTAATGCACAGCACTTTATAATGTAAACTTCAAAATTTTCAAATGTGCATAAAAATTGTTTAACTCGATGAAATTTCAAAATTTAAAATGTTTTTGATATCTAAAAAATGTTTCCTATCCAGTGATACCAATATTTATGAATTTCGTCCAAAATTGAGTATTTTTTTATTTTGAAAACCCCTTTTGACAACACCAATTTTGGAATCTTTAATTGAGCATAACTACACGAAAAATTCATGAAATTTCAAAATTTCAAGTGTTTTAGAATCTACTGAAAAATCTCTATCGAATGGTATCAAAATCATTGAGATCCTGTGTGTCAATCTTGAGATATGATTAATCAAACTTTAATGCACAGCACTTTATAATGTAAACTTCAAAATTTTCAAATGTGCATAAAAATTGTTTAACTCGATGAAATTTCAAAATTTAAAATGTTTTTGATATCTAAAAAATGTTTCCTATCCAGTGATACCAATATTTATGAATTTCGTCCAAAATTGAGTATTTTTTTTATTTTGAAAACCCCTTTTGACAACACCAATTTTGGAATCTTTAATTGAGCATAACTACACGAAAAATTCATGAAATTTCAAAATTTCAAGTGTTTTAGAATCTACTGAAAAATCTCTATCGAATGGTATCAAAATCATTGAGATCCTGTGTGTCAATCTTGAGATATGATTAATCAAACTTTAATGCACAGCACTTTATAATGTAAACTTCAAAATTTTCAAATGTGCATAAAAATTGTTTAACTCGATGAAATTTCAAAATTTAAAATGTTTTTGATATCTAAAAAATGTTTCCTATCCAGTGATACCAATATTTATGAATTTCGTCCAAAATTGAGTATTTTTTTATTTTGAAAACCCCTTTTGACAACACCAATTTTGGAATCTTTAATTGAGCATAACTACACGAAAAATTCATGAAATTTCAAAATTTCAAGTGTTTTAGAATCTACTGAAAAATCTCTATCGAATGGTATCAAAATCATTGAGATCCTGTGTGTCAATCTTGAGATATGATTAATCAAACTTTAATGCACAGCACTTTATAATGTAAACTTCAAAATTTTCAAATGTGCATAAAAATTGTTTAACTCGATGAAATTTCAAAATTTAAAATGTTTTTGATATCTAAAAAATGTTTCCTATCCAGTGATACCAATATTTATGAATTTCGTCCAAAATTTAGTATTTTTTTATTTTGAAAACCCCTTTTGACAACACCAATTTTGGAATCTTTAATTGAGCATAACTACACGAAAAATTCATGAAATTTCAAAATTTCAAGTGTTTTAGAATCTACTGAAAAATCTCTATCGAATGGTATCAAAATCATTGAGATCCTGTGTGTCAATCTTGAGATATGATTAATCAAACTTTAATGCACAGCACTTTATAATGTAAACTTCAAAATTTTCAAATGTGCATAAAAATTGTTTAACTCGATGAAATTTCAAAATTTAAAATGTTTTTGATATCTAAAAAATGTTTCCTATCCAGTGATACCAATATTTATGAATTTCGTCCAAAATTGAGTATTTTTTTATTTTGAAAACCCCTTTTGACAACACCAATTTTGGAATCTTTAATTGAGCATAACTACACGAAAAATTCATGAAATTTCAAAATTTCAAGTGTTTTAGAATCTACTGAAAAATCTCTATCGAATGGTATCAAAATCATTGAGATCCTGTGTGTCAATCTTGAGATATGATTAATCAAACTTTAATGCACAGCACTTTATAATGTAAACTTCAAAATTTTCAAATGTGCATAAAAATTGTTTAACTCGATGAAATTTCAAAATTTAAAATGTTTTTGATATCTAAAAAATGTTTCCTATCCAGTGATACCAATATTTATGAATTTCGTCCAAAATTGAGTATTTTTTTATTTTGAAAACCCCTTTTGACAACACCAATTTTGGAATCTTTAATTGAGCATAACTACACGAAAAATTCATGAAATTTCAAAATTTCAAGTGTTTTAGAATCTACTGAAAAATCTCTATCGAATGGTATCAAAATCATTGAGATCCTGTGTGTCAATCTTGAGATATGATTAATCAAACTTTAATGCACAGCACTTTATAATGTAAACTTCAAAATTTTCAAATGTGCATAAAAATTGTTTAACTCGATGAAATTTCAAAATTTAAAATGTTTTTGATATCTAAAAAATGTTTCCTATCCAGTGATACCAATATTTATGAATTTCGTCCAAAATTTAGTATTTTTTTATTTTGAAAACCCCTTTTGACAACACCAATTTTGGAATCTTTAATTGAGCATAACTACACGAAAAATTCATGAAATTTCAAAATTTCAAGTGTTTTAGAATCTACTGAAAAATCTCTATCGAATGGTATCAAAATCATTGAGATCCTGTGTGTCAATCTTGAGATATGATTAATCAAACTTTAATGCACAGCACTTTATAATGTAAACTTCAAAATTTTCAAATGTGCATAAAAATTGTTTAACTCGATGAAATTTCAAAATTTAAAATGTTTTTGATATCTAAAAAATGTTTCCTATCCAGTGATACCAATATTTATGAATTTCGTCCAAAATTGAGTATTTTTTTATTTTGAAAACCCCTTTTGACAACACCAATTTTGGAATCTTTAATTGAGCATAACTACACGAAAAATTCATGAAATTTCAAAATTTCAAGTGTTTTAGAATCTACTAAAAAATCTCTATCGAATGGTATCAAAATCATTGAGATCCTGTGTGTCAATCTTGAGATATGATTAATCAAACTTTAATGCACAGCACTTTATAATGTAAACTTCAAAATTTTCAAATGTGCATAAAAATTGTTTAACTCGATGAAATTTCAAAATTTAAAATGTTTTTGATATCTAAAAAATGTTTCCTATCCAGTGATACCAATATTTATGAATTTCGTCCAAAATTGAGTATTTTTTTATTTTGAAAACCCCTTTTGACAACACCAATTTTGGAATCTTTAATTGAGCATAACTACACGAAAAATTCATGAAATTTCAAAATTTCAAGTGTTTTAGAATCTACTGAAAAATCTCTATCGAATGGTATCAAAATCATTGAGATCCTGTCTGTCAATCTTGAGATATGATTAATCAAACTTTAATGCACAGCACTTTATAATGTAAACTTCAAAATTTTCAAATGTGCATAAAAATTGTTTAACTCGATGAAATTTCAAAATTTAAAATGTTTTTGATATCTAAAAAATGTTTCCTATCCAGTGATACCAATATTTATGAATTTCGTCCAAAATTGAGTATTTTTTTATTTTGAAAACCCCTTTTGACAACACCAATTTTGGAATCTTTAATTGAGCATAACTACACGAAAAATTCATGAAATTTCAAAATTTCAAGTGTTTTAGAATCTACTGAAAAATCTCTATCGAATGGTATCAAAATCATTGAGATCCTGTCTGTCAATCTTGAGATATGATTAATCAAACTTTAATGCACAGCACTTTATAATGTAAACTTCAAAATTTTCAAATGTGCATAAAAATTGTTTAACTCGATGAAATTTCAAAATTTAAAATGTTTTTGATATCTAAAAAATGTTTCCTATCCAGTGATACCAATATTTATGAATTTCGTCCAAAATTGAGTATTTTTTTTATTTTGAAAACCCCTTTTGACAACACCAATTTTGGAATCTTTAATTGAGCATAACTACACGAAAAATTCATGAAATTTCAAAATTTCAAGTGTTTTAGAATCTACTGAAAAATCTCTATCGAATGGTATCAAAATCATTGAGATCCTGTGTGTCAATCTTGAGATATGATTAATCAAACTTTAATGCACAGCACTTTATAATGTAAACTTCAAAATTTTCAAATGTGCATAAAAATTGTTTAACTCGATGAAATTTCAAAATTTAAAATGTTTTTGATATCTAAAAAATGTTTCCTATCCAGTGATACCAATATTTATGAATTTCGTCCAAAATTGAGTATTTTTTTATTTTGAAAACCCCTTTTGACAACACCAATTTTGGAATCTTTAATTGAGCATAACTACACGAAAAATTCATGAAATTTCAAAATTTCAAGTGTTTTAGAATCTACTGAAAAATCTCTATCGAATGGTATCAAAATCATTGAGATCCTGTGTGTCAATCTTGAGATATGATTAATCAAACTTTAATGCACAGCACTTTATAATGTAAACTTCAAAATTTTCAAATGTGCATAAAAATTGTTTAACTCGATGAAATTTCAAAATTTAAAATGTTTTTGATATCTAAAAAATGTTTCCTATCCAGTGATACCAATATTTATGAATTTCGTCCAAAATTGAGTATTTTTTTTATTTTGAAAACCCCTTTTGACAACACCAATTTTGGAATCTTTAATTGAGCATAACTACACGAAAAATTCATGAAATTTCAAAATTTCAAGTGTTTTAGAATCTACTGAAAAATCTCTATCGAATGGTATCAAAATCATTGAGATCCTGTGTGTCAATCTTGAGATATGATTAATCAAACTTTAATGCACAGCACTTTATAATGTAAACTTCAAAATTTTCAAATGTGCATAAAAATTGTTTAACTCGATGAAATTTCAAAATTTAAAATGTTTTTGATATCTAAAAAATGTTTCCTATCCAGTGATACCAATATTTATGAATTTCGTCCAAAATTGAGTATTTTTTTATTTTGAAAACCCCTTTTGACAACACCAATTTTGGAATCTTTAATTGAGTATAACTACACGAAAAATTCATGAAATTTCAAAATTTCAAGTGTTTTAGAATCTACTGAAAAATCTCTATCGAATGGTATCAAAATCATTGAGATCCTGTGTGTCAATCTTGAGATATGATTAATCAAACTTTAATGCACAGCACTTTATAATGTAAACTTCAAAATTTTCAAATGTGCATAAAAATTGTTTAACTCGATGAAATTTCAAAATTTAAAATGTTTTTGATATCTAAAAAATGTTTCCTATCCAGTGATACCAATATTTATGAATTTCGTCCAAAATTGAGTATTTTTTTTATTTTGAAAACCCCTTTTGACAACACCAATTTTGGAATCTTTAATTGAGCATAACTACACGAAAAATTCATGAAATTTCAAAATTTCAAGTGTTTTAGAATCTACTGAAAAATCTCTATCGAATGGTATCAAAATCATTGAGATCCTGTGTGTCAATCTTGAGATATGATTAATCAAACTTTAATGCACAGCACTTTATAATGTAAACTTCAAAATTTTCAAATGTGCATAAAAATTGTTTAACTCGATGAAATTTCAAAATTTAAAATGTTTTTGATATCTAAAAAATGTTTCCTATCCAGTGATACCAATATTTATGAATTTCGTCCAAAATTGAGTATTTTTTTATTTTGAAAACCCCTTTTGACAACACCAATTTTGGAATCTTTAATTGAGTATAACTACACGAAAAATTCATGAAATTTCAAAATTTCAAGTGTTTTAGAATCTACTGAAAAATCTCTATCGAATGGTATCAAAATCATTGAGATCCTGTGTGTCAATCTTGAGATATGATTAATCAAACTTTAATGCACAGCACTTTATAATGTAAACTTCAAAATTTTCAAATGTGCATAAAAATTGTTTAACTCGATGAAATTTCAAAATTTAAAATGTTTTTGATATCTAAAAAATGTTTCCTATCCAGTGATACCAATATTTATGAATTTCGTCCAAAATTGAGTATTTTTTTATTTTGAAAACCCCTTTTGACAACACCAATTTTGGAATCTTTAATTGAGCATAACTACACGAAAAATTCATGAAATTTCAAAATTTCAAGTGTTTTAGAATCTACTGAAAAATCTCTATCGAATGGTATCAAAATCATTGAGATCCTGTGTGTCAATCTTGAGATATGATTAATCAAACTTTAATGCACAGCACTTTATAATGTAAACTTCAAAATTTTCAAATGTGCATAAAAATTGTTTAACTCGATGAAATTTCAAAATTTAAAATGTTTTTGATATCTAAAAAATGTTTCCTATCCAGTGATACCAATATTTATGAATTTCGTCCAAAATTGAGTATTTTTTTATTTTGAAAACCCCTTTTGACAACACCAATTTTGGAATCTTTAATTGAGCATAACTACACGAAAAATTCATGAAATTTCAAAATTTCAAGTGTTTTAGAATCTACTGAAAAATCTCTATCGAATGGTATCAAAATCATTGAGATCCTGTGTGTCAATCTTGAGATATGATTAATCAAACTTTAATGCACAGCACTTTATAATGTAAACTTCAAAATTTTCAAATGTGCATAAAAATTGTTTAACTCGATGAAATTTCAAAATTTAAAATGTTTTTGATATCTAAAAAATGTTTCCTATCCAGTGATACCAATATTTATGAATTTCGTCCAAAATTTAGTATTTTTTTATTTTGAAAACCCCTTTTGACAACACCAATTTTGGAATCTTTAATTGAGCATAACTACACGAAAAATTCATGAAATTTCAAAATTTCAAGTGTTTTAGAATCTACTGAAAAATCTCTATCGAATGGTATCAAAATCATTGAGATCCTGTGTGTCAATCTTGAGATATGATTAATCAAACTTTAATGCACAGCACTTTATAATGTAAACTTCAAAATTTTCAAATGTGCATAAAAATTGTTTAACTCGATGAAATTTCAAAATTTAAAATGTTTTTGATATCTAAAAAATGTTTCCTATCCAGTGATACCAATATTTATGAATTTCGTCCAAAATTGAGTATTTTTTTATTTTGAAAACCCCTTTTGACAACACCAATTTTGGAATCTTTAATTGAGCATAACTACACGAAAAATTCATGAAATTTCAAAATTTCAAGTGTTTTAGAATCTACTGAAAAATCTCTATCGAATGGTATCAAAATCATTGAGATCCTGTGTGTCAATCTTGAGATATGATTAATCAAACTTTAATGCACAGCACTTTATAATGTAAACTTCAAAATTTTCAAATGTGCATAAAAATTGTTTAACTCGATGAAATTTCAAAATTTAAAATGTTTTTGATATCTAAAAAATGTTTCCTATCCAGTGATACCAATATTTATGAATTTCGTCCAAAATTGAGTATTTTTTTATTTTGAAAACCCCTTTTGACAACACCAATTTTGGAATCTTTAATTGAGCATAACTACACGAAAAATTCATGAAATTTCAAAATTTCAAGTGTTTTAGAATCTACTGAAAAATCTCTATCGAATGGTATCAAAATCATTGAGATCCTGTGTGTCAATCTTGAGATATGATTAATCAAACTTTAATGCACAGCACTTTATAATGTAAACTTCAAAATTTTCAAATGTGCATAAAAATTGTTTAACTCGATGAAATTTCAAAATTTAAAATGTTTTTGATATCTAAAAAATGTTTCCTATCCAGTGATACCAATATTTATGAATTTCGTCCAAAATTTAGTATTTTTTTATTTTGAAAACCCCTTTTGACAACACCAATTTTGGAATCTTTAATTGAGCATAACTACACGAAAAATTCATGAAATTTCAAAATTTCAAGTGTTTTAGAATCTACTGAAAAATCTCTATCGAATGGTATCAAAATCATTGAGATCCTGTGTGTCAATCTTGAGATATGATTAATCAAACTTTAATGCACAGCACTTTATAATGTAAACTTCAAAATTTTCAAATGTGCATAAAAATTGTTTAACTCGATGAAATTTCAAAATTTAAAATGTTTTTGATATCTAAAAAATGTTTCCTATCCAGTGATACCAATATTTATGAATTTCGTCCAAAATTGAGTATTTTTTTATTTTGAAAACCCCTTTTGACAACACCAATTTTGGAATCTTTAATTGAGCATAACTACACGAAAAATTCATGAAATTTCAAAATTTCAAGTGTTTTAGAATCTACTGAAAAATCTCTATCGAATGGTATCAAAATCATTGAGATCCTGTGTGTCAATCTTGAGATATGATTAATCAAACTTTAATGCACAGCACTTTATAATGTAAACTTCAAAATTTTCAAATGTGCATAAAAATTGTTTAACTCGATGAAATTTCAAAATTTAAAATGTTTTTGATATCTAAAAAATGTTTCCTATCCAGTGATACCAATATTTATGAATTTCGTCCAAAATTGAGTATTTTTTTATTTTGAAAACCCCTTTTGACAACACCAATTTTGGAATCTTTAATTGAGCATAACTACACGAAAAATTCATGAAATTTCAAAATTTCAAGTGTTTTAGAATCTACTAAAAAATCTCTATCGAATGGTATCAAAATCATTGAGATCCTGTGTGTCAATCTTGAGATATGATTAATCAAACTTTAATGCACAGCACTTTATAATGTAAACTTCAAAATTTTCAAATGTGCATAAAAATTGTTTAACTCGATGAAATTTCAAAATTTAAAATGTTTTTGATATCTAAAAAATGTTTCCTATCCAGTGATACCAATATTTATGAATTTCGTCCAAAATTGAGTATTTTTTTATTTTGAAAACCCCTTTTGACAACACCAATTTTGGAATCTTTAATTGAGCATAACTACACGAAAAATTCATGAAATTTCAAAATTTCAAGTGTTTTAGAATCTACTGAAAAATCTCTATCGAATGGTATCAAAATCATTGAGATCCTGTGTGTCAATCTTGAGATATGATTAATCAAACTTTAATGCACAGCACTTTATAATGTAAACTTCAAAATTTTCAAATGTGCATAAAAATTGTTTAACTCGATGAAATTTCAAAATTTAAAATGTTTTTGATATCTAAAAAATGTTTCCTATCCAGTGATACCAATATTTATGAATTTCGTCCAAAATTGAGTATTTTTTTATTTTGAAAACCCCTTTTGACAACACCAATTTTGGAATCTTTAATTGAGCATAACTACACGAAAAATTCATGAAATTTCAAAATTTCAAGTGTTTTAGAATCTACTGAAAAATCTCTATCGAATGGTATCAAAATCATTGAGATCCTGTGTGTCAATCTTGAGATATGATTAATCAAACTTTAATGCACAGCACTTTATAATGTAAACTTCAAAATTTTCAAATGTGCATAAAAATTGTTTAACTCGATGAAATTTCAAAATTTAAAATGTTTTTGATATCTAAAAAATGTTTCCTATCCAGTGATACCAATATTTATGAATTTCGTCCAAAATTGAGTATTTTTTTATTTTGAAAACCCCTTTTGACAACACCAATTTTGGAATCTTTAATTGAGCATAACTACACGAAAAATTCATGAAATTTCAAAATTTCAAGTGTTTTAGAATCTACTGAAAAATCTCTATCGAATGGTATCAAAATCATTGAGATCCTGTGTGTCAATCTTGAGATATGATTAATCAAACTTTAATGCACAGCACTTTATAATGTAAACTTCAAAATTTTCAAATGTGCATAAAAATTGTTTAACTCGATGAAATTTCAAAATTTAAAATGTTTTTGATATCTAAAAAATGTTTCCTATCCAGTGATACCAATATTTATGAATTTCGTCCAAAATTGAGTATTTTTTTATTTTGAAAACCCCTTTTGACAACACCAATTTTGGAATCTTTAATTGAGCATAACTACACGAAAAATTCATGAAATTTCAAAATTTCAAGTGTTTTAGAATCTACTAAAAAATCTCTATCGAATGGTATCAAAATCATTGAGATCCTGTGTGTCAATCTTGAGATATGATTAATCAAACTTTAATGCACAGCACTTTATAATGTAAACTTCAAAATTTTCAAATGTGCATAAAAATTGTTTAACTCGATGAAATTTCAAAATTTAAAATGTTTTTGATATCTAAAAAATGTTTCCTATCCAGTGATACCAATATTTATGAATTTCGTCCAAAATTGAGTATTTTTTTATTTTGAAAACCCCTTTTGACAACACCAATTTTGGAATCTTTAATTGAGCATAACTACACGAAAAATTCATGAAATTTCAAAATTTCAAGTGTTTTAGAATCTACTGAAAAATCTCTATCGAATGGTATCAAAATCATTGAGATCCTGTGTGTCAATCTTGAGATATGATTAATCAAACTTTAATGCACAGCACTTTATAATGTAAACTTCAAAATTTTCAAATGTGCATAAAAATTGTTTAACTCGATGAAATTTCAAAATTTAAAATGTTTTTGATATCTAAAAAATGTTTCCTATCCAGTGATACCAATATTTATGAATTTCGTCCAAAATTGAGTATTTTTTTTATTTTGAAAACCCCTTTTGACAACACCAATTTTGGAATCTTTAATTGAGCATAACTACACGAAAAATTCATGAAATTTCAAAATTTCAAGTGTTTTAGAATCTACTGAAAAATCTCTATCGAATGGTATCAAAATCATTGAGATCCTGTGTGTCAATCTTGAGATATGATTAATCAAACTTTAATGCACAGCACTTTATAATGTAAACTTCAAAATTTTCAAATGTGCATAAAAATTGTTTAACTCGATGAAATTTCAAAATTTAAAATGTTTTTGATATCTAAAAAATGTTTCCTATCCAGTGATACCAATATTTATGAATTTCGTCCAAAATTGAGTATTTTTTTATTTTGAAAACCCCTTTTGACAACACCAATTTTGGAATCTTTAATTGAGCATAACTACACGAAAAATTCATGAAATTTCAAAATTTCAAGTGTTTTAGAATCTACTAAAAAATCTCTATCGAATGGTATCAAAATCATTGAGATCCTCTGTGTCAATCTTGAGATATGATTAATCAAACTTTAATGCACAGCACTTTATAATGTAAACTTCAAAATTTTCAAATGTGCATAAAAATTGTTTAACTCGATGAAATTTCAAAATTTAAAATGTTTTTGATATCTAAAAAATGTTTCCTATCCAGTGATACCAATATTTATGAATTTCGTCCAAAATTGAGTATTTTTTTATTTTGAAAACCCCTTTTGACAACACCAATTTTGGAATCTTTAATTGAGCATAACTACACGAAAAATTCATGAAATTTCAAAATTTCAAGTGTTTTAGAATCTACTGAAAAATCTCTATCGAATGGTATCAAAATCATTGAGATCCTGTGTGTCAATCTTGAGATATGATTAATCAAACTTTAATGCACAGCACTTTATAATGTAAACTTCAAAATTTTCAAATGTGCATAAAAATTGTTTAACTCGATGAAATTTCAAAATTTAAAATGTTTTTGATATCTAAAAAATGTTTCCTATCCAGTGATACCAATATTTATGAATTTCGTCCAAAATTGAGTATTTTTTTTATTTTGAAAACCCCTTTTGACAACACCAATTTTGGAATCTTTAATTGAGCATAACTACACGAAAAATTCATGAAATTTCAAAATTTCAAGTGTTTTAGAATCTACTGAAAAATCTCTATCGAATGGTATCAAAATCATTGAGATCCTGTGTGTCAATCTTGAGATATGATTAATCAAACTTTAATGCACAGCACTTTATAATGTAAACTTCAAAATTTTCAAATGTGCATAAAAATTGTTTAACTCGATGAAATTTCAAAATTTAAAATGTTTTTGATATCTAAAAAATGTTTCCTATCCAGTGATACCAATATTTATGAATTTCGTCCAAAATTGAGTATTTTTTTATTTTGAAAACCCCTTTTGACAACACCAATTTTGGAATCTTTAATTGAGCATAACTACACGAAAAATTCATGAAATTTCAAAATTTCAAGTGTTTTAGAATCTACTGAAAAATCTCTATCGAATGGTATCAAAATCATTGAGATCCTGTGTGTCAATCTTGAGATATGATTAATCAAACTTTAATGCACAGCACTTTATAATGTAAACTTCAAAATTTTCAAATGTGCATAAAAATTGTTTAACTCGATGAAATTTCAAAATTTAAAATGTTTTTGATATCTAAAAAATGTTTCCTATCCAGTGATACCAATATTTATGAATTTCGTCCAAAATTGAGTATTTTTTTTATTTTGAAAACCCCTTTTGACAACACCAATTTTGGAATCTTTAATTGAGCATAACTACACGAAAAATTCATGAAATTTCAAAATTTCAAGTGTTTTAGAATCTACTGAAAAATCTCTATCGAATGGTATCAAAATCATTGAGATCCTGTGTGTCAATCTTGAGATATGATTAATCAAACTTTAATGCACAGCACTTTATAATGTAAACTTCAAAATTTTCAAATGTGCATAAAAATTGTTTAACTCGATGAAATTTCAAAATTTAAAATGTTTTTGATATCTAAAAAATGTTTCCTATCCAGTGATACCAATATTTATGAATTTCGTCCAAAATTGAGTATTTTTTTATTTTGAAAACCCCTTTTGACAACACCAATTTTGGAATCTTTAATTGAGCATAACTACACGAAAAATTCATGAAAGTTCAAAATTTCAAGTGTTTTAGAATCTACTGAAAAATCTCTATCGAATGGTATCAAAATCATTGAGATCCTGTGTGTCAATCTTGAGATATGATTAATCAAACTTTAATGCACAGCACTTTATAATGTAAACTTCAAAATTTTCAAATGTGCATAAAAATTGTTTAACTCGATGAAATTTCAAAATTTAAAATGTTTTTGATATCTAAAAAATGTTTCCTATCCAGTGATACCAATATTTATGAATTTCGTCCAAAATTGAGTATTTTTTTTATTTTGAAAACCCCTTTTGACAACACCAATTTTGGAATCTTTAATTGAGCATAACTACACGAAAAATTCATGAAATTTCAAAATTTCAAGTGTTTTAGAATCTACTGAAAAATCTCTATCGAATGGTATCAAAATCATTGAGATCCTGTGTGTCAATCTTGAGATATGATTAATCAAACTTTAATGCACAGCACTTTATAATGTAAACTTCAAAATTTTCAAATGTGCATAAAAATTGTTTAACTCGATGAAATTTCAAAATTTAAAATGTTTTTGATATCTAAAAAATGTTTCCTATCCAGTGATACCAATATTTATGAATTTCGTCCAAAATTGAGTATTTTTTTATTTTGAAAACCCCTTTTGACAACTCCAATTTTGGAATCTTTAATTGAGCATAACTACACGAAAAATTCATGAAATTTCAAAATTTCAAGTGTTTTAGAATCTACTGAAAAATCTCTATCGAATGGTATCAAAATCATTGAGATCCTGTGTGTCAATCTTGAGATATGATTAATCAAACTTTAATGCACAGCACTTTATAATGTAAACTTCAAAATTTTCAAATGTGCATAAAAATTGTTTAACTCGATGAAATTTCAAAATTTAAAATGTTTTTGATATCTAAAAAATGTTTCCTATCCAGTGATACCAATATTTATGAATTTCGTCCAAAATTGAGTATTTTTTTTATTTTGAAAACCCCTTTTGACAACACCAATTTTGGAATCTTTAATTGAGCATAACTACACGAAAAATTCATGAAATTTCAAAATTTCAAGTGTTTTAGAATCTACTGAAAAATCTCTATCGAATGGTATCAAAATCATTGAGATCCTGTGTGTCAATCTTGAGATATGATTAATCAAACTTTAATGCACAGCACTTTATAATGTAAACTTCAAAATTTTCAAATGTGCATAAAAATTGTTTAACTCGATGAAATTTCAAAATTTAAAATGTTTTTGATATCTAAAAAATGTTTCCTATCCAGTGATACCAATATTTATGAATTTCGTCCAAAATTGAGTATTTTTTTATTTTGAAAACCCCTTTTGACAACACCAATTTTGGAATCTTTAATTGAGCATAACTACACGAAAAATTCATGAAATTTCAAAATTTCAAGTGTTTTAGAATCTACTGAAAAATCTCTATCGAATGGTATCAAAATCATTGAGATCCTGTGTGTCAATCTTGAGATATGATTAATCAAACTTTAATGCACAGCACTTTATAATGTAAACTTCAAAATTTTCAAATGTGCATAAAAATTGTTTAACTCGATGAAATTTCAAAATTTAAAATGTTTTTGATATCTAAAAAATGTTTCCTATCCAGTGATACCAATATTTATGAATTTCGTCCAAAATTGAGTATTTTTTTTATTTTGAAAACCCCTTTTGACAACACCAATTTTGGAATCTTTAATTGAGCATAACTACACGAAAAATTCATGAAATTTCAAAATTTCAAGTGTTTTAGAATCTACTGAAAAATCTCTATCGAATGGTATCAAAATCATTGAGATCCTGTGTGTCAATCTTGAGATATGATTAATCAAACTTTAATGCACAGCACTTTATAATGTAAACTTCAAAATTTTCAAATGTGCATAAAAATTGTTTAACTCGATGAAATTTCAAAATTTAAAATGTTTTTGATATCTAAAAAATGTTTCCTATCCAGTGATACCAATATTTATGAATTTCGTCCAAAATTGAGTATTTTTTTATTTTGAAAACCCCTTTTGACAACACCAATTTTGGAATCTTTAATTGAGCATAACTACACGAAAAATTCATGAAATTTCAAAATTTCAAGTGTTTTAGAATCTACTGAAAAATCTCTATCGAATGGTATCAAAATCATTGAGATCCTGTCTGTCAATCTTGAGATATGATTAATCAAACTTTAATGCACAGCACTTTATAATGTAAACTTCAAAATTTTCAAATGTGCATAAAAATTGTTTAACTCGATGAAATTTCAAAATTTAAAATGTTTTTGATATCTAAAAAATGTTTCCTATCCAGTGATACCAATATTTATGAATTTCGTCCAAAATTGAGTATTTTTTTATTTTGAAAACCCCTTTTGACAACACCAATTTTGGAATCTTTAATTGAGCATAACTACACGAAAAATTCATGAAATTTCAAAATTTCAAGTGTTTTAGAATCTACTGAAAAATCTCTATCGAATGGTATCAAAATCATTGAGATCCTGTGTGTCAATCTTGAGATATGATTAATCAAACTTTAATGCACAGCACTTTATAATGTAAACTTCAAAATTTTCAAATGTGCATAAAAATTGTTTAACTCGATGAAATTTCAAAATTTAAAATGTTTTTGATATCTAAAAAATGTTTCCTATCCAGTGATACCAATATTTATGAATTTCGTCCAAAATTGAGTATTTTTTTTATTTTGAAAACCCCTTTTGACAACACCAATTTTGGAATCTTTAATTGAGCATAACTACACGAAAAATTCATGAAATTTCAAAATTTCAAGTGTTTTAGAATCTACTGAAAAATCTCTATCGAATGGTATCAAAATCATTGAGATCCTGTGTGTCAATCTTGAGATATGATTAATCAAACTTTAATGCACAGCACTTTATAATGTAAACTTCAAAATTTTCAAATGTGCATAAAAATTGTTTAACTCGATGAAATTTCAAAATTTAAAATGTTTTTGATATCTAAAAAATGTTTCCTATCCAGTGATACCAATATTTATGAATTTCGTCCAAAATTGAGTATTTTTTTATTTTGAAAACCCCTTTTGACAACACCAATTTTGGAATCTTTAATTGAGCATAACTACACGAAAAATTCATGAAATTTCAAAATTTCAAGTGTTTTAGAATCTACTGAAAAATCTCTATCGAATGGTATCAAAATCATTGAGATCCTGTGTGTCAATCTTGAGATATGATTAATCAAACTTTAATGCACAGCACTTTATAATGTAAACTTCAAAATTTTCAAATGTGCATAAAAATTGTTTAACTCGATGAAATTTCAAAATTTAAAATGTTTTTGATATCTAAAAAATGTTTCCTATCCAGTGATACCAATATTTATGAATTTCGTCCAAAATTGAGTATTTTTTTTATTTTGAAAACCCCTTTTGACAACACCAATTTTGGAATCTTTAATTGAGCATAACTACACGAAAAATTCATGAAATTTCAAAATTTCAAGTGTTTTAGAATCTACTGAAAAATCTCTATCGAATGGTATCAAAATCATTGAGATCCTGTGTGTCAATCTTGAGATATGATTAATCAAACTTTAATGCACAGCACTTTATAATGTAAACTTCAAAATTTTCAAATGTGCATAAAAATTGTTTAACTCGATGAAATTTCAAAATTTAAAATGTTTTTGATATCTAAAAAATGTTTCCTATCCAGTGATACCAATATTTATGAATTTCGTCCAAAATTGAGTATTTTTTTATTTTGAAAACCCCTTTTGACAACACCAATTTTGGAATCTTTAATTGAGCATAACTACACGAAAAATTCATGAAATTTCAAAATTTCAAGTGTTTTAGAATCTACTGAAAAATCTCTATCGAATGGTATCAAAATCATTGAGATCCTGTCTGTCAATCTTGAGATATGATTAATCAAACTTTAATGCACAGCACTTTATAATGTAAACTTCAAAATTTTCAAATGTGCATAAAAATTGTTTAACTCGATGAAATTTCAAAATTTAAAATGTTTTTGATATCTAAAAAATGTTTCCTATCCAGTGATACCAATATTTATGAATTTCGTCCAAAATTGAGTATTTTTTTTATTTTGAAAACCCCTTTTGACAACACCAATTTTGGAATCTTTAATTGAGCATAACTACACGAAAAATTCATGAAATTTCAAAATTTCAAGTGTTTTAGAATCTACTGAAAAATCTCTATCGAATGGTATCAAAATCATTGAGATCCTGTGTGTCAATCTTGAGATATGATTAATCAAACTTTAATGCACAGCACTTTATAATGTAAACTTCAAAATTTTCAAATGTGCATAAAAATTGTTTAACTCGATGAAATTTCAAAATTTAAAATGTTTTTGATATCTAAAAAATGTTTCCTATCCAGTGATACCAATATTTATGAATTTCGTCCAAAATTGAGTATTTTTTTTATTTTGAAAACCCCTTTTGACAACACCAATTTTGGAATCTTTAATTGAGCATAACTACACGAAAAATTCATGAAATTTCAAAATTTCAAGTGTTTTAGAATCTACTGAAAAATCTCTATCGAATGGTATCAAAATCATTGAGATCCTGTGTGTCAATCTTGAGATATGATTAATCAAACTTTAATGCACAGCACTTTATAATGTAAACTTCAAAATTTTCAAATGTGCATAAAAATTGTTTAACTCGATGAAATTTCAAAATTTAAAATGTTTTTGATATCTAAAAAATGTTTCCTATCCAGTGATACCAATATTTATGAATTTCGTCCAAAATTGAGTATTTTTTTATTTTGAAAACCCCTTTTGACAACACCAATTTTGGAATCTTTAATTGAGCATAACTACACGAAAAATTCATGAAATTTCAAAATTTCAAGTGTTTTAGAATCTACTGAAAAATCTCTATCGAATGGTATCAAAATCATTGAGATCCTGTCTGTCAATCTTGAGATATGATTAATCAAACTTTAATGCACAGCACTTTATAATGTAAACTTCAAAATTTTCAAATGTGCATAAAAATTGTTTAACTCGATGAAATTTCAAAATTTAAAATGTTTTTGATATCTAAAAAATGTTTCCTATCCAGTGATACCAATATTTATGAATTTCGTCCAAAATTGAGTATTTTTTTTATTTTGAAAACCCCTTTTGACAACACCAATTTTGGAATCTTTAATTGAGCATAACTACACGAAAAATTCATGAAATTTCAAAATTTCAAGTGTTTTAGAATCTACTGAAAAATCTCTATCGAATGGTATCAAAATCATTGAGATCCTGTGTGTCAATCTTGAGATATGATTAATCAAACTTTAATGCACAGCACTTTATAATGTAAACTTCAAAATTTTCAAATGTGCATAAAAATTGTTTAACTCGATGAAATTTCAAAATTTAAAATGTTTTTGATATCTAAAAAATGTTTCCTATCCAGTGATACCAATATTTATGAATTTCGTCCAAAATTGAGTATTTTTTTATTTTGAAAACCCCTTTTGACAACACCAATTTTGGAATCTTTAATTGAGCATAACTACACGAAAAATTCATGAAATTTCAAAATTTCAAGTGTTTTAGAATCTACTGAAAAATCTCTATCGAATGGTATCAAAATCATTGAGATCCTGTGTGTCAATCTTGAGATATGATTAATCAAACTTTAATGCACAGCACTTTATAATGTAAACTTCAAAATTTTCAAATGTGCATAAAAATTGTTTAACTCGATGAAATTTCAAAATTTAAAATGTTTTTGATATCTAAAAAATGTTTCCTATCCAGTGATACCAATATTTATGAATTTCGTCCAAAATTGAGTATTTTTTTATTTTGAAAACCCCTTTTGACAACACCAATTTTGGAATCTTTAATTGAGCATAACTACACGAAAAATTCATGAAATTTCAAAATTTCAAGTGTTTTAGAATCTACTGAAAAATCTCTATCGAATGGTATCAAAATCATTGAGATCCTGTGTGTCAATCTTGAGATATGATTAATCAAACTTTAATGCACAGCACTTTATAATGTAAACTTCAAAATTTTCAAATGTGCATAAAAATTGTTTAACTCGATGAAATTTCAAAATTTAAAATGTTTTTGATATCTAAAAAATGTTTCCTATCCAGTGATACCAATATTTATGAATTTCGTCCAAAATTGAGTATTTTTTTTATTTTGAAAACCCCTTTTGACAACACCAATTTTGGAATCTTTAATTGAGCATAACTACACGAAAAATTCATGAAATTTCAAAATTTCAAGTGTTTTAGAATCTACTGAAAAATCTCTATCGAATGGTATCAAAATCGTTGAGATCCTGTGTGTCAATCTTGAGATATGATTAATCAAACTTTAATGCACAGCACTTTATAATGTAAACTTCAAAATTTTCAAATGTGCATAAAAATTGTTTAACTCGATGAAATTTCAAAATTTAAAATGTTTTTGATATCTAAAAAATGTTTCCTATCCAGTGATACCAATATTTATGAATTTCGTCCAAAATTGAGTATTTTTTTATTTTGAAAACCCCTTTTGACAACACCAATTTTGGAATCTTTAATTGAGCATAACTACACGAAAAATTCATGAAATTTCAAAATTTCAAGTGTTTTAGAATCTACTGAAAAATCTCTATCGAATGGTATCAAAATCATTGAGATCCTGTCTGTCAATCTTGAGATATGATTAATCAAACTTTAATGCACAGCACTTTATAATGTAAACTTCAAAATTTTCAAATGTGCATAAAAATTGTTTAACTCGATGAAATTTCAAAATTTAAAATGTTTTTGATATCTAAAAAATGTTTCCTATCCAGTGATACCAATATTTATGAATTTCGTCCAAAATTGAGTATTTTTTTTATTTTGAAAACCCCTTTTGACAACACCAATTTTGGAATCTTTAATTGAGCATAACTACACGAAAAATTCATGAAATTTCAAAATTTCAAGTGTTTTAGAATCTACTGAAAAATCTCTATCGAATGGTATCAAAATCATTGAGATCCTGTGTGTCAATCTTGAGATATGATTAATCAAACTTTAATGCACAGCACTTTATAATGTAAACTTCAAAATTTTCAAATGTGCATAAAAATTGTTTAACTCGATGAAATTTCAAAATTTAAAATGTTTTTGATATCTAAAAAATGTTTCCTATCCAGTGATACCAATATTTATGAATTTCGTCCAAAATTGAGTATTTTTTTATTTTGAAAACCCCTTTTGACAACACCAATTTTGGAATCTTTAATTGAGCATAACTACACGAAAAATTCATGAAATTTCAAAATTTCAAGTGTTTTAGAATCTACTGAAAAATCTCTATCGAATGGTATCAAAATCATTGAGATCCTGTGTGTCAATCTTGAGATATGATTAATCAAACTTTAATGCACAGCACTTTATAATGTAAACTTCAAAATTTTCAAATGTGCATAAAAATTGTTTAACTCGATGAAATTTCAAAATTTAAAATGTTTTTGATATCTAAAAAATGTTTCCTATCCAGTGATACCAATATTTATGAATTTCGTCCAAAATTGAGTATTTTTTTTATTTTGAAAACCCCTTTTGACAACACCAATTTTGGAATCTTTAATTGAGCATAACTACACGAAAAATTCATGAAATTTCAAAATTTCAAGTGTTTTAGAATCTACTGAAAAATCTCTATCGAATGGTATCAAAATCATTGAGATCCTGTGTGTCAATCTTGAGATATGATTAATCAAACTTTAATGCACAGCACTTTATAATGTAAACTTCAAAATTTTCAAATGTGCATAAAAATTGTTTAACTCGATGAAATTTCAAAATTTAAAATGTTTTTGATATCTAAAAAATGTTTCCTATCCAGTGATACCAATATTTATGAATTTCGTCCAAAATTGAGTATTTTTTTATTTTGAAAACCCCTTTTGACAACACCAATTTTGGAATCTTTAATTGAGCATAACTACACGAAAAATTCATGAAATTTCAAAATTTCAAGTGTTTTAGAATCTACTGAAAAATCTCTATCGAATGGTATCAAAATGATTGAGATCCTGTGTGTCAATCTTGAGATATGATTAATCAAACTTTAATGCACAGCACTTTATAATGTAAACTTCAAAATTTTCAAATGTGCATAAAAATTGTTTAACTCGATGAAATTTCAAAATTTAAAATGTTTTTGATATCTAAAAAATGTTTCCTATCCAGTGATACCAATATTTATGAATTTCGTCCAAAATTGAGTATTTTTTTATTTTGAAAACCCCTTTTGACAACACCAATTTTGGAATCTTTAATTGAGCATAACTACACGAAAAATTCATGAAATTTCAAAATTTCAAGTGTTTTAGAATCTACTGAAAAATCTCTATCGAATGGTATCAAAATCATTGAGATCCTGTGTGTCAATCTTGAGATATGATTAATCAAACTTTAATGCACAGCACTTTATAATGTAAACTTCAAAATTTTCAAATGTGCATAAAAATTGTTTAACTCGATGAAATTTCAAAATTTAAAATGTTTTTGATATCTAAAAAATGTTTCCTATCCAGTGATACCAATATTTATGAATTTCGTCCAAAATTGAGTATTTTTTTATTTTGAAAACCCCTTTTGACAACACCAATTTTGGAATCTTTAATTGAGCATAACTACACGAAAAATTCATGAAATTTCAAAATTTCAAGTGTTTTAGAATCTACTGAAAAATCTCTATCGAATGGTATCAAAATCATTGAGATCCTGTGTGTCAATCTTGAGATATGATTAATCAAACTTTAATGCACAGCACTTTATAATGTAAACTTCAAAATTTTCAAATGTGCATAAAAATTGTTTAACTCGATGAAATTTCAAAATTTAAAATGTTTTTGATATCTAAAAAATGTTTCCTATCCAGTGATACCAATATTTATGAATTTCGTCCAAAATTGAGTATTTTTTTATTTTGAAAACCCCTTTTGACAACACCAATTTTGGAATCTTTAATTGAGCATAACTACACGAAAAATTCATGAAATTTCAAAATTTCAAGTGTTTTAGAATCTACTGAAAAATCTCTATCGAATGGTATCAAAATCATTGAGATCCTGTGTGTCAATCTTGAGATATGATTAATCAAACTTTAATGCACAGCACTTTATAATGTAAACTTCAAAATTTTCAAATGTGCATAAAAATTGTTTAACTCGATGAAATTTCAAAATTTAAAATGTTTTTGATATCTAAAAAATGTTTCCTATCCAGTGATACCAATATTTATGAATTTCGTCCAAAATTGAGTATTTTTTTATTTTGAAAACCCCTTTTGACAACACCAATTTTGGAATCTTTAATTGAGCATAACTACACGAAAAATTCATGAAATTTCAAAATTTCAAGTGTTTTAGAATCTACTGAAAAATCTCTATCGAATGGTATCAAAATCATTGAGATCCTGTGTGTCAATCTTGAGATATGATTAATCAAACTTTAATGCACAGCACTTTATAATGTAAACTTCAAAATTTTCAAATGTGCATAAAAATTGTTTAACTCGATGAAATTTCAAAATTTAAAATGTTTTTGATATCTAAAAAATGTTTCCTATCCAGTGATACCAATATTTATGAATTTCGTCCAAAATTGAGTATTTTTTTTATTTTGAAAACCCCTTTTGACAACACCAATTTTGGAATCTTTAATTGAGCATAACTACACGAAAAATTCATGAAATTTCAAAATTTCAAGTGTTTTAGAATCTACTGAAAAATCTCTATCGAATGGTATCAAAATCATTGAGATCCTGTGTGTCAATCTTGAGATATGATTAATCAAACTTTAATGCACAGCACTTTATAATGTAAACTTCAAAATTTTCAAATGTGCATAAAAATTGTTTAACTCGATGAAATTTCAAAATTTAAAATGTTTTTGATATCTAAAAAATGTTTCCTATCCAGTGATACCAATATTTATGAATTTCGTCCAAAATTGAGTATTTTTTTTATTTTGAAAACCCCTTTTGACAACACCAATTTTGGAATCTTTAATTGAGCATAACTACACGAAAAATTCATGAAATTTCAAAATTTCAAGTGTTTTAGAATCTACTGAAAAATCTCTATCGAATGGTATCAAAATCATTGAGATCCTGTGTGTCAATCTTGAGATATGATTAATCAAACTTTAATGCACAGCACTTTATAATGTAAACTTCAAAATTTTCAAATGTGCATAAAAATTGTTTAACTCGATGAAATTTCAAAATTTAAAATGTTTTTGATATCTAAAAAATGTTTCCTATCCAGTGATACCAATATTTATGAATTTCGTCCAAAATTGAGTATTTTTTTATTTTGAAAACCCCTTTTGACAACACCAATTTTGGAATCTTTAATTGAGCATAACTACACGAAAAATTCATGAAATTTCAAAATTTCAAGTGTTTTAGAATCTACTGAAAAATCTCTATCGAATGGTATCAAAATGATTGAGATCCTGTGTGTCAATCTTGAGATATGATTAATCAAACTTTAATGCACAGCACTTTATAATGTAAACTTCAAAATTTTCAAATGTGCATAAAAATTGTTTAACTCGATGAAATTTCAAAATTTAAAATGTTTTTGATATCTAAAAAATGTTTCCTATCCAGTGATACCAATATTTATGAATTTCGTCCAAAATTGAGTATTTTTTTATTTTGAAAACCCCTTTTGACAACACCAATTTTGGAATCTTTAATTGAGCATAACTACACGAAAAATTCATGAAATTTCAAAATTTCAAGTGTTTTAGAATCTACTGAAAAATCTCTATCGAATGGTATCAAAATCATTGAGATCCTGTGTGTCAATCTTGAGATATGATTAATCAAACTTTAATGCACAGCACTTTATAATGTAAACTTCAAAATTTTCAAATGTGCATAAAAATTGTTTAACTCGATGAAATTTCAAAATTTAAAATGTTTTTGATATCTAAAAAATGTTTCCTATCCAGTGATACCAATATTTATGAATTTCGTCCAAAATTGAGTATTTTTTTATTTTGAAAACCCCTTTTGACAACACCAATTTTGGAATCTTTAATTGAGCATAACTACACGAAAAATTCATGAAATTTCAAAATTTCAAGTGTTTTAGAATCTACTGAAAAATCTCTATCGAATGGTATCAAAATCATTGAGATCCTGTGTGTCAATCTTGAGATATGATTAATCAAACTTTAATGCACAGCACTTTATAATGTAAACTTCAAAATTTTCAAATGTGCATAAAAATTGTTTAACTCGATGAAATTTCAAAATTTAAAATGTTTTTGATATCTAAAAAATGTTTCCTATCCAGTGATACCAATATTTATGAATTTCGTCCAAAATTGAGTATTTTTTTATTTTGAAAACCCCTTTTGACAACACCAATTTTGGAATCTTTAATTGAGCATAACTACACGAAAAATTCATGAAATTTCAAAATTTCAAGTGTTTTAGAATCTACTGAAAAATCTCTATCGAATGGTATCAAAATCATTGAGATCCTGTGTGTCAATCTTGAGATATGATTAATCAAACTTTAATGCACAGCACTTTATAATGTAAACTTCAAAATTTTCAAATGTGCATAAAAATTGTTTAACTCGATGAAATTTCAAAATTTAAAATGTTTTTGATATCTAAAAAATGTTTCCTATCCAGTGATACCAATATTTATGAATTTCGTCCAAAATTGAGTATTTTTTTATTTTGAAAACCCCTTTTGACAACACCAATTTTGGAATCTTTAATTGAGCATAACTACACGAAAAATTCATGAAATTTCAAAATTTCAAGTGTTTTAGAATCTACTGAAAAATCTCTATCGAATGGTATCAAAATCATTGAGATCCTGTGTGTCAATCTTGAGATATGATTAATCAAACTTTAATGCACAGCACTTTATAATGTAAACTTCAAAATTTTCAAATGTGCATAAAAATTGTTTAACTCGATGAAATTTCAAAATTTAAAATGTTTTTGATATCTAAAAAATGTTTCCTATCCAGTGATACCAATATTTATGAATTTCGTCCAAAATTGAGTATTTTTTTTATTTTGAAAACCCCTTTTGACAACACCAATTTTGGAATCTTTAATTGAGCATAACTACACGAAAAATTCATGAAATTTCAAAATTTCAAGTGTTTTAGAATCTACTGAAAAATCTCTATCGAATGGTATCAAAATCATTGAGATCCTGTGTGTCAATCTTGAGATATGATTAATCAAACTTTAATGCACAGCACTTTATAATGTAAACTTCAAAATTTTCAAATGTGCATAAAAATTGTTTAACTCGATGAAATTTCAAAATTTAAAATGTTTTTGATATCTAAAAAATGTTTCCTATCCAGTGATACCAATATTTATGAATTTCGTCCAAAATTGAGTATTTTTTTATTTTGAAAACCCCTTTTGACAACACCAATTTTGGAATCTTTAATTGAGCATAACTACACGAAAAATTCATGAAATTTCAAAATTTCAAGTGTTTTAGAATCTACTGAAAAATCTCTATCGAATGGTATCAAAATGATTGAGATCCTGTGTGTCAATCTTGAGATATGATTAATCAAACTTTAATGCACAGCACTTTATAATGTAAACTTCAAAATTTTCAAATGTGCATAAAAATTGTTTAACTCGATGAAATTTCAAAATTTAAAATGTTTTTGATATCTAAAAAATGTTTCCTATCCAGTGATACCAATATTTATGAATTTCGTCCAAAATTGAGTATTTTTTTATTTTGAAAACCCCTTTTGACAACACCAATTTTGGAATCTTTAATTGAGCATAACTACACGAAAAATTCATGAAATTTCAAAATTTCAAGTGTTTTAGAATCTACTGAAAAATCTCTATCGAATGGTATCAAAATCATTGAGATCCTGTGTGTCAATCTTGAGATATGATTAATCAAACTTTAATGCACAGCACTTTATAATGTAAACTTCAAAATTTTCAAATGTGCATAAAAATTGTTTAACTCGATGAAATTTCAAAATTTAAAATGTTTTTGATATCTAAAAAATGTTTCCTATCCAGTGATACCAATATTTATGAATTTCGTCCAAAATTGAGTATTTTTTTATTTTGAAAACCCCTTTTGACAACACCAATTTTGGAATCTTTAATTGAGCATAACTACACGAAAAATTCATGAAATTTCAAAATTTCAAGTGTTTTAGAATCTACTGAAAAATCTCTATCGAATGGTATCAAAATCATTGAGATCCTGTGTGTCAATCTTGAGATATGATTAATCAAACTTTAATGCACAGCACTTTATAATGTAAACTTCAAAATTTTCAAATGTGCATAAAAATTGTTTAACTCGATGAAATTTCAAAATTTAAAATGTTTTTGATATCTAAAAAATGTTTCCTATCCAGTGATACCAATATTTATGAATTTCGTCCAAAATTGAGTATTTTTTTATTTTGAAAACCCCTTTTGACAACACCAATTTTGGAATCTTTAATTGAGCATAACTACACGAAAAATTCATGAAATTTCAAAATTTCAAGTGTTTTAGAATCTACTGAAAAATCTCTATCGAATGGTATCAAAATCATTGAGACCCTGTGTGTCAATCTTGAGATATGATTAATCAAACTTTAATGCACAGCACTTTATAATGTAAACTTCAAAATTTTCAAATGTGCATAAAAATTGTTTAACTCGATGAAATTTCAAAATTTAAAATGTTTTTGATATCTAAAAAATGTTTCCTATCCAGTGATACCAATATTTATGAATTTCGTCCAAAATTGAGTATTTTTTTATTTTGAAAACCCCTTTTGACAACACCAATTTTGGAATCTTTAATTGAGCATAACTACACGAAAAATTCATGAAATTTCAAAATTTCAAGTGTTTTAGAATCTACTGAAAAATCTCTATCGAATGGTATCAAAATCATTGAGATCCTGTGTGTCAATCTTGAGATATGATTAATCAAACTTTAATGCACAGCACTTTATAATGTAAACTTCAAAATTTTCAAATGTGCATAAAAATTGTTTAACTCGATGAAATTTCAAAATTTAAAATGTTTTTGATATCTAAAAAATGTTTCCTATCCAGTGATACCAATATTTATGAATTTCGTCCAAAATTGAGTATTTTTTTTATTTTGAAAACCCCTTTTGACAACACCAATTTTGGAATCTTTAATTGAGCATAACTACACGAAAAATTCATGAAATTTCAAAATTTCAAGTGTTTTAGAATCTACTGAAAAATCTCTATCGAATGGTATCAAAATCGTTGAGATCCTGTGTGTCAATCTTGAGATATGATTAATCAAACTTTAATGCACAGCACTTTATAATGTAAACTTCAAAATTTTCAAATGTGCATAAAAATTGTTTAACTCGATGAAATTTCAAAATTTAAAATGTTTTTGATATCTAAAAAATGTTTCCTATCCAGTGATACCAATATTTATGAATTTCGTCCAAAATTGAGTATTTTTTTATTTTGAAAACCCCTTTTGACAACACCAATTTTGGAATCTTTAATTGAGCATAACTACACGAAAAATTCATGAAATTTCAAAATTTCAAGTGTTTTAGAATCTACTGAAAAATCTCTATCGAATGGTATCAAAATCATTGAGATCCTGTCTGTCAATCTTGAGATATGATTAATCAAACTTTAATGCACAGCACTTTATAATGTAAACTTCAAAATTTTCAAATGTGCATAAAAATTGTTTAACTCGATGAAATTTCAAAATTTAAAATGTTTTTGATATCTAAAAAATGTTTCCTATCCAGTGATACCAATATTTATGAATTTCGTCCAAAATTGAGTATTTTTTTTATTTTGAAAACCCCTTTTGACAACACCAATTTTGGAATCTTTAATTGAGCATAACTACACGAAAAATTCATGAAATTTCAAAATTTCAAGTGTTTTAGAATCTACTGAAAAATCTCTATCGAATGGTATCAAAATCATTGAGATCCTGTGTGTCAATCTTGAGATATGATTAATCAAACTTTAATGCACAGCACTTTATAATGTAAACTTCAAAATTTTCAAATGTGCATAAAAATTGTTTAACTCGATGAAATTTCAAAATTTAAAATGTTTTTGATATCTAAAAAATGTTTCCTATCCAGTGATACCAATATTTATGAATTTCGTCCAAAATTGAGTATTTTTTTATTTTGAAAACCCCTTTTGACAACACCAATTTTGGAATCTTTAATTGAGCATAACTACACGAAAAATTCATGAAATTTCAAAATTTCAAGTGTTTTAGAATCTACTGAAAAATCTCTATCGAATGGTATCAAAATCATTGAGATCCTGTCTGTCAATCTTGAGATATGATTAATCAAACTTTAATGCACAGCACTTTATAATGTAAACTTCAAAATTTTCAAATGTGCATAAAAATTGTTTAACTCGATGAAATTTCAAAATTTAAAATGTTTTTGATATCTAAAAAATGTTTCCTATCCAGTGATACCAATATTTATGAATTTCGTCCAAAATTGAGTATTTTTTTTATTTTGAAAACCCCTTTTGACAACACCAATTTTGGAATCTTTAATTGAGCATAACTACACGAAAAATTCATGAAATTTCAAAATTTCAAGTGTTTTAGAATCTACTGAAAAATCTCTATCGAATGGTATCAAAATCATTGAGATCCTGTGTGTCAATCTTGAGATATGATTAATCAAACTTTAATGCACAGCACTTTATAATGTAAACTTCAAAATTTTCAAATGTGCATAAAAATTGTTTAACTCGATGAAATTTCAAAATTTAAAATGTTTTTGATATCTAAAAAATGTTTCCTATCCAGTGATACCAATATTTATGAATTTCGTCCAAAATTGAGTATTTTTTTATTTTGAAAACCCCTTTTGACAACACCAATTTTGGAATCTTTAATTGAGCATAACTACACGAAAAATTCATGAAATTTCAAAATTTCAAGTGTTTTAGAATCTACTGAAAAATCTCTATCGAATGGTATCAAAATCATTGAGATCCTGTGTGTCAATCTTGAGATATGATTAATCAAACTTTAATGCACAGCACTTTATAATGTAAACTTCAAAATTTTCAAATGTGCATAAAAATTGTTTAACTCGATGAAATTTCAAAATTTAAAATGTTTTTGATATCTAAAAAATGTTTCCTATCCAGTGATACCAATATTTATGAATTTCGTCCAAAATTGAGTATTTTTTTATTTTGAAAACCCCTTTTGACAACACCAATTTTGGAATCTTTAATTGAGCATAACTACACGAAAAATTCATGAAATTTCAAAATTTCAAGTGTTTTAGAATCTACTGAAAAATCTCTATCGAATGGTATCAAAATCATTGAGATCCTGTGTGTCAATCTTGAGATATGATTAATCAAACTTTAATGCACAGCACTTTATAATGTAAACTTCAAAATTTTCAAATGTGCATAAAAATTGTTTAACTCGATGAAATTTCAAAATTTAAAATGTTTTTGATATCTAAAAAATGTTTCCTATCCAGTGATACCAATATTTATGAATTTCGTCCAAAATTGAGTATTTTTTTTATTTTGAAAACCCCTTTTGACAACACCAATTTTGGAATCTTTAATTGAGCATAACTACACGAAAAATTCATGAAATTTCAAAATTTCAAGTGTTTTAGAATCTACTGAAAAATCTCTATCGAATGGTATCAAAATCGTTGAGATCCTGTGTGTCAATCTTGAGATATGATTAATCAAACTTTAATGCACAGCACTTTATAATGTAAACTTCAAAATTTTCAAATGTGCATAAAAATTGTTTAACTCGATGAAATTTCAAAATTTAAAATGTTTTTGATATCTAAAAAATGTTTCCTATCCAGTGATACCAATATTTATGAATTTCGTCCAAAATTGAGTATTTTTTTATTTTGAAAACCCCTTTTGACAACACCAATTTTGGAATCTTTAATTGAGCATAACTACACGAAAAATTCATGAAATTTCAAAATTTCAAGTGTTTTAGAATCTACTGAAAAATCTCTATCGAATGGTATCAAAATCATTGAGATCCTGTCTGTCAATCTTGAGATATGATTAATCAAACTTTAATGCACAGCACTTTATAATGTAAACTTCAAAATTTTCAAATGTGCATAAAAATTGTTTAACTCGATGAAATTTCAAAATTTAAAATGTTTTTGATATCTAAAAAATGTTTCCTATCCAGTGATACCAATATTTATGAATTTCGTCCAAAATTGAGTATTTTTTTTATTTTGAAAACCCCTTTTGACAACACCAATTTTGGAATCTTTAATTGAGCATAACTACACGAAAAATTCATGAAATTTCAAAATTTCAAGTGTTTTAGAATCTACTGAAAAATCTCTATCGAATGGTATCAAAATCATTGAGATCCTGTGTGTCAATCTTGAGATATGATTAATCAAACTTTAATGCACAGCACTTTATAATGTAAACTTCAAAATTTTCAAATGTGCATAAAAATTGTTTAACTCGATGAAATTTCAAAATTTAAAATGTTTTTGATATCTAAAAAATGTTTCCTATCCAGTGATACCAATATTTATGAATTTCGTCCAAAATTGAGTATTTTTTTATTTTGAAAACCCCTTTTGACAACACCAATTTTGGAATCTTTAATTGAGCATAACTACACGAAAAATTCATGAAATTTCAAAATTTCAAGTGTTTTAGAATCTACTGAAAAATCTCTATCGAATGGTATCAAAATCATTGAGATCCTGTGTGTCAATCTTGAGATATGATTAATCAAACTTTAATGCACAGCACTTTATAATGTAAACTTCAAAATTTTCAAATGTGCATAAAAATTGTTTAACTCGATGAAATTTCAAAATTTAAAATGTTTTTGATATCTAAAAAATGTTTCCTATCCAGTGATACCAATATTTATGAATTTCGTCCAAAATTGAGTATTTTTTTTATTTTGAAAACCCCTTTTGACAACACCAATTTTGGAATCTTTAATTGAGCATAACTACACGAAAAATTCATGAAATTTCAAAATTTCAAGTGTTTTAGAATCTACTGAAAAATCTCTATCGAATGGTATCAAAATCATTGAGATCCTGTGTGTCAATCTTGAGATATGATTAATCAAACTTTAATGCACAGCACTTTATAATGTAAACTTCAAAATTTTCAAATGTGCATAAAAATTGTTTAACTCGATGAAATTTCAAAATTTAAAATGTTTTTGATATCTAAAAAATGTTTCCTATCCAGTGATACCAATATTTATGAATTTCGTCCAAAATTGAGTATTTTTTTATTTTGAAAACCCCTTTTGACAACACCAATTTTGGAATCTTTAATTGAGCATAACTACACGAAAAATTCATGAAATTTCAAAATTTCAAGTGTTTTAGAATCTACTGAAAAATCTCTATCGAATGGTATCAAAATGATTGAGATCCTGTGTGTCAATCTTGAGATATGATTAATCAAACTTTAATGCACAGCACTTTATAATGTAAACTTCAAAATTTTCAAATGTGCATAAAAATTGTTTAACTCGATGAAATTTCAAAATTTAAAATGTTTTTGATATCTAAAAAATGTTTCCTATCCAGTGATACCAATATTTATGAATTTCGTCCAAAATTGAGTATTTTTTTTATTTTGAAAACCCCTTTTGACAACACCAATTTTGGAATCTTTAATTGAGCATAACTACACGAAAAATTCATGAAATTTCAAAATTTCAAGTGTTTTAGAATCTACTGAAAAATCTCTATCGAATGGTATCAAAATCATTGAGATCCTGTGTGTCAATCTTGAGATATGATTAATCAAACTTTAATGCACAGCACTTTATAATGTAAACTTCAAAATTTTCAAATGTGCATAAAAATTGTTTAACTCGATGAAATTTCAAAATTTAAAATGTTTTTGATATCTAAAAAATGTTTCCTATCCAGTGATACCAATATTTATGAATTTCGTCCAAAATTGAGTATTTTTTTATTTTGAAAACCCCTTTTGACAACACCAATTTTGGAATCTTTAATTGAGCATAACTACACGAAAAATTCATGAAATTTCAAAATTTCAAGTGTTTTAGAATCTACTGAAAAATCTCTATCGAATGGTATCAAAATGATTGAGATCCTGTGTGTCAATCTTGAGATATGATTAATCAAACTTTAATGCACAGCACTTTATAATGTAAACTTCAAAATTTTCAAATGTGCATAAAAATTGTTTAACTCGATGAAATTTCAAAATTTAAAATGTTTTTGATATCTAAAAAATGTTTCCTATCCAGTGATACCAATATTTATGAATTTCGTCCAAAATTGAGTATTTTTTTATTTTGAAAACCCCTTTTGACAACACCAATTTTGGAATCTTTAATTGAGCATAACTACACGAAAAATTCATGAAATTTCAAAATTTCAAGTGTTTTAGAATCTACTGAAAAATCTCTATCGAATGGTATCAAAATCATTGAGATCCTGTGTGTCAATCTTGAGATATGATTAATCAAACTTTAATGCACAGCACTTTATAATGTAAACTTCAAAATTTTCAAATGTGCATAAAAATTGTTTAACTCGATGAAATTTCAAAATTTAAAATGTTTTTGATATCTAAAAAATGTTTCCTATCCAGTGATACCAATATTTATGAATTTCGTCCAAAATTGAGTATTTTTTTATTTTGAAAACCCCTTTTGACAACACCAATTTTGGAATCTTTAATTGAGCATAACTACACGAAAAATTCATGAAATTTCAAAATTTCAAGTGTTTTAGAATCTACTGAAAAATCTCTATCGAATGGTATCAAAATCATTGAGATCCTGTGTGTCAATCTTGAGATATGATTAATCAAACTTTAATGCACAGCACTTTATAATGTAAACTTCAAAATTTTCAAATGTGCATAAAAATTGTTTAACTCGATGAAATTTCAAAATTTAAAATGTTTTTGATATCTAAAACATGTTTCCTATCCAGTGATACCAATATTTATGAATTTCGTCCAAAATTGAGTATTTTTTTTATTTTGAAAACCCCTTTTGACAACACCAATTTTGGAATCTTTAATTGAGCATAACTACACGAAAAATTCATGAAATTTCAAAATTTCAAGTGTTTTAGAATCTACTGAAAAATCTCTATCGAATGGTATCAAAATCATTGAGATCCTGTGTGTCAATCTTGAGATATGATTAATCAAACTTTAATGCACAGCACTTTATAATGTAAACTTCAAAATTTTCAAATGTGCATAAAAATTGTTTAACTCGATGAAATTTCAAAATTTAAAATGTTTTTGATATCTAAAAAATGTTTCCTATCCAGTGATACCAATATTTATGAATTTCGTCCAAAATTGAGTATTTTTTTTATTTTGAAAACCCCTTTTGACAACACCAATTTTGGAATCTTTAATTGAGCATAACTACACGAAAAATTCATGAAATTTCAAAATTTCAAGTGTTTTAGAATCTACTGAAAAATCTCTATCGAATGGTATCAAAATCATTGAGATCCTGTGTGTCAATCTTGAGATATGATTAATCAAACTTTAATGCACAGCACTTTATAATGTAAACTTCAAAATTTTCAAATGTGCATAAAAATTGTTTAACTCGATGAAATTTCAAAATTTAAAATGTTTTTGATATCTAAAAAATGTTTCCTACCTAGTGATACCAATATTTATGAATTTCGTCCAAAATTGAGTATTTTTTTATTTTGAAAACCCCTTTTGACAACACCAATTTTGGAATCTTTAATTGAGCATAACTACACGAAAAATTCATGAAATTTCAAAATTTCAAGTGTTTTAGAATCTACTGAAAAATCTCTATCGAATGGTATCAAAATCATTGAGATCCTGTGTGTCAATCTTGAGATATGATTAATCAAACTTTAATGCACAGCACTTTATAATGTAAACTTCAAAATTTTCAAATGTGCATAAAAATTGTTTAACTCGATGAAATTTCAAAATTTAAAATGTTTTTGATATCTAAAAAATGTTTCCTATCCAGTGATACCAATATTTATGAATTTCGTCCAAAATTGAGTATTTTTTTTATTTTGAAAACCCCTTTTGACAACACCAATTTTGGAATCTTTAATTGAGCATAACTACACGAAAAATTCATGAAATTTCAAAATTTCAAGTGTTTTAGAATCTACTGAAAAATCTCTATCGAATGGTATCAAAATCATTGAGATCCTGTGTGTCAATCTTGAGATATGATTAATCAAACTTTAATGCACAGCACTTTATAATGTAAACTTCAAAATTTTCAAATGTGCATAAAAATTGTTTAACTCGATGAAATTTCAAAATTTAAAATGTTTTTGATATCTAAAAAATGTTTCCTATCCAGTGATACCAATATTTATGAATTTCGTCCAAAATTGAGTATTTTTTTATTTTGAAAACCCCTTTTGACAACACCAATTTTGGAATCTTTAATTGAGCATAACTACACGAAAAATTCATGAAATTTCAAAATTTCAAGTGTTTTAGAATCTACTGAAAAATCTCTATCGAATGGTATCAAAATCATTGAGATCCTGTGTGTCAATCTTGAGATATGATTAATCAAACTTTAATGCACAGCACTTTATAATGTAAACTTCAAAATTTTCAAATGTGCATAAAAATTGTTTAACTCGATGAAATTTCAAAATTTAAAATGTTTTTGATATCTAAAAAATGTTTCCTATCCAGTGATACCAATATTTATGAATTTCGTCCAAAATTGAGTATTTTTTTTATTTTGAAAACCCCTTTTGACAACACCAATTTTGGAATCTTTAATTGAGCATAACTACACGAAAAATTCATGAAATTTCAAAATTTCAAGTGTTTTAGAATCTACTGAAAAATCTCTATCGAATGGTATCAAAATCATTGAGATCCTGTGTGTCAATCTTGAGATATGATTAATCAAACTTTAATGCACAGCACTTTATAATGTAAACTTCAAAATTTTCAAATGTGCATAAAAATTGTTTAACTCGATGAAATTTCAAAATTTAAAATGTTTTTGATATCTAAAAAATGTTTCCTATCCAGTGATACCAATATTTATGAATTTCGTCCAAAATTGAGTATTTTTTTATTTTGAAAACCCCTTTTGACAACACCAATTTTGGAATCTTTAATTGAGCATAACTACACGAAAAATTCATGAAATTTCAAAATTTCAAGTGTTTTAGAATCTACTGAAAAATCTCTATCGAATGGTATCAAAATGATTGAGATCCTGTGTGTCAATCTTGAGATATGATTAATCAAACTTTAATGCACAGCACTTTATAATGTAAACTTCAAAATTTTCAAATGTGCATAAAAATTGTTTAACTCGATGAAATTTCAAAATTTAAAATGTTTTTGATATCTAAAAAATGTTTCCTATCCAGTGATACCAATATTTATGAATTTCGTCCAAAATTGAGTATTTTTTTATTTTGAAAACCCCTTTTGACAACACCAATTTTGGAATCTTTAATTGAGCATAACTACACGAAAAATTCATGAAATTTCAAAATTTCAAGTGTTTTAGAATCTACTGAAAAATCTCTATCGAATGGTATCAAAATCATTGAGATCCTGTGTGTCAATCTTGAGATATGATTAATCAAACTTTAATGCACAGCACTTTATAATGTAAACTTCAAAATTTTCAAATGTGCATAAAAATTGTTTAACTCGATGAAATTTCAAAATTTAAAATGTTTTTGATATCTAAAAAATGTTTCCTATCCAGTGATACCAATATTTATGAATTTCGTCCAAAATTGAGTATTTTTTTATTTTGAAAACCCCTTTTGACAACACCAATTTTGGAATCTTTAATTGAGCATAACTACACGAAAAATTCATGAAATTTCAAAATTTCAAGTGTTTTAGAATCTACTGAAAAATCTCTATCGAATGGTATCAAAATCATTGAGATCCTGTGTGTCAATCTTGAGATATGATTAATCAAACTTTAATGCACAGCACTTTATAATGTAAACTTCAAAATTTTCAAATGTGCATAAAAATTGTTTAACTCGATGAAATTTCAAAATTTAAAATGTTTTTGATATCTAAAAAATGTTTCCTATCCAGTGATACCAATATTTATGAATTTCGTCCAAAATTGAGTATTTTTTTATTTTGAAAACCCCTTTTGACAACACCAATTTTGGAATCTTTAATTGAGCATAACTACACGAAAAATTCATGAAATTTCAAAATTTCAAGTGTTTTAGAATCTACTGAAAAATCTCTATCGAATGGTATCAAAATCATTGAGACCCTGTGTGTCAATCTTGAGATATGATTAATCAAACTTTAATGCACAGCACTTTATAATGTAAACTTCAAAATTTTCAAATGTGCATAAAAATTGTTTAACTCGATGAAATTTCAAAATTTAAAATGTTTTTGATATCTAAAAAATGTTTCCTATCCAGTGATACCAATATTTATGAATTTCGTCCAAAATTGAGTATTTTTTTATTTTGAAAACCCCTTTTGACAACACCAATTTTGGAATCTTTAATTGAGCATAACTACACGAAAAATTCATGAAATTTCAAAATTTCAAGTGTTTTAGAATCTACTGAAAAATCTCTATCGAATGGTATCAAAATCATTGAGATCCTGTGTGTCAATCTTGAGATATGATTAATCAAACTTTAATGCACAGCACTTTATAATGTAAACTTCAAAATTTTCAAATGTGCATAAAAATTGTTTAACTCGATGAAATTTCAAAATTTAAAATGTTTTTGATATCTAAAAAATGTTTCCTATCCAGTGATACCAATATTTATGAATTTCGTCCAAAATTGAGTATTTTTTTTATTTTGAAAACCCCTTTTGACAACACCAATTTTGGAATCTTTAATTGAGCATAACTACACGAAAAATTCATGAAATTTCAAAATTTCAAGTGTTTTAGAATCTACTGAAAAATCTCTATCGAATGGTATCAAAATCGTTGAGATCCTGTGTGTCAATCTTGAGATATGATTAATCAAACTTTAATGCACAGCACTTTATAATGTAAACTTCAAAATTTTCAAATGTGCATAAAAATTGTTTAACTCGATGAAATTTCAAAATTTAAAATGTTTTTGATATCTAAAAAATGTTTCCTATCCAGTGATACCAATATTTATGAATTTCGTCCAAAATTGAGTATTTTTTTTATTTTGAAAACCCCTTTTGACAACACCAATTTTGGAATCTTTAATTGAGCATAACTACACGAAAAATTCATGAAATTTCAAAATTTCAAGTGTTTTAGAATCTACTGAAAAATCTCTATCGAATGGTATCAAAATCATTGAGATCCTGTGTGTCAATCTTGAGATATGATTAATCAAACTTTAATGCACAGCACTTTATAATGTAAACTTCAAAATTTTCAAATGTGCATAAAAATTGTTTAACTCGATGAAATTTCAAAATTTAAAATGTTTTTGATATCTAAAAAATGTTTCCTATCCAGTGATACCAATATTTATGAATTTCGTCCAAAATTGAGTATTTTTTTTATTTTGAAAACCCCTTTTGACAACACCAATTTTGGAATCTTTAATTGAGCATAACTACACGAAAAATTCATGAAATTTCAAAATTTCAAGTGTTTTAGAATCTACTGAAAAATCTCTATCGAATGGTATCAAAATCATTGAGATCCTGTGTGTCAATCTTGAGATATGATTAATCAAACTTTAATGCACAGCACTTTATAATGTAAACTTCAAAATTTTCAAATGTGCATAAAAATTGTTTAACTCGATGAAATTTCAAAATTTAAAATGTTTTTGATATCTAAAAAATGTTTCCTATCCAGTGATACCAATATTTATGAATTTCGTCCAAAATTGAGTATTTTTTTATTTTGAAAACCCCTTTTGACAACACCAATTTTGGAATCTTTAATTGAGCATAACTACACGAAAAATTCATGAAATTTCAAAATTTCAAGTGTTTTAGAATCTACTGAAAAATCTCTATCGAATGGTATCAAAATGATTGAGATCCTGTGTGTCAATCTTGAGATATGATTAATCAAACTTTAATGCACAGCACTTTATAATGTAAACTTCAAAATTTTCAAATGTGCATAAAAATTGTTTAACTCGATGAAATTTCAAAATTTAAAATGTTTTTGATATCTAAAAAATGTTTCCTATCCAGTGATACCAATATTTATGAATTTCGTCCAAAATTGAGTATTTTTTTATTTTGAAAACCCCTTTTGACAACACCAATTTTGGAATCTTTAATTGAGCATAACTACACGAAAAATTCATGAAATTTCAAAATTTCAAGTGTTTTAGAATCTACTGAAAAATCTCTATCGAATGGTATCAAAATCATTGAGATCCTGTGTGTCAATCTTGAGATATGATTAATCAAACTTTAATGCACAGCACTTTATAATGTAAACTTCAAAATTTTCAAATGTGCATAAAAATTGTTTAACTCGATGAAATTTCAAAATTTAAAATGTTTTTGATATCTAAAAAATGTTTCCTATCCAGTGATACCAATATTTATGAATTTCGTCCAAAATTGAGTATTTTTTTATTTTGAAAACCCCTTTTGACAACACCAATTTTGGAATCTTTAATTGAGCATAACTACACGAAAAATTCATGAAATTTCAAAATTTCAAGTGTTTTAGAATCTACTGAAAAATCTCTATCGAATGGTATCAAAATCATTGAGATCCTGTGTGTCAATCTTGAGATATGATTAATCAAACTTTAATGCACAGCACTTTATAATGTAAACTTCAAAATTTTCAAATGTGCATAAAAATTGTTTAACTCGATGAAATTTCAAAATTTAAAATGTTTTTGATATCTAAAAAATGTTTCCTATCCAGTGATACCAATATTTATGAATTTCGTCCAAAATTGAGTATTTTTTTATTTTGAAAACCCCTTTTGACAACACCAATTTTGGAATCTTTAATTGAGCATAACTACACGAAAAATTCATGAAATTTCAAAATTTCAAGTGTTTTAGAATCTACTGAAAAATCTCTATCGAATGGTATCAAAATCATTGAGACCCTGTGTGTCAATCTTGAGATATGATTAATCAAACTTTAATGCACAGCACTTTATAATGTAAACTTCAAAATTTTCAAATGTGCATAAAAATTGTTTAACTCGATGAAATTTCAAAATTTAAAATGTTTTTGATATCTAAAAAATGTTTCCTATCCAGTGATACCAATATTTATGAATTTCGTCCAAAATTGAGTATTTTTTTATTTTGAAAACCCCTTTTGACAACACCAATTTTGGAATCTTTAATTGAGCATAACTACACGAAAAATTCATGAAATTTCAAAATTTCAAGTGTTTTAGAATCTACTGAAAAATCTCTATCGAATGGTATCAAAATCATTGAGATCCTGTGTGTCAATCTTGAGATATGATTAATCAAACTTTAATGCACAGCACTTTATAATGTAAACTTCAAAATTTTCAAATGTGCATAAAAATTGTTTAACTCGATGAAATTTCAAAATTTAAAATGTTTTTGATATCTAAAAAATGTTTCCTATCCAGTGATACCAATATTTATGAATTTCGTCCAAAATTGAGTATTTTTTTTATTTTGAAAACCCCTTTTGACAACACCAATTTTGGAATCTTTAATTGAGCATAACTACACGAAAAATTCATGAAATTTCAAAATTTCAAGTGTTTTAGAATCTACTGAAAAATCTCTATCGAATGGTATCAAAATCGTTGAGATCCTGTGTGTCAATCTTGAGATATGATTAATCAAACTTTAATGCACAGCACTTTATAATGTAAACTTCAAAATTTTCAAATGTGCATAAAAATTGTTTAACTCGATGAAATTTCAAAATTTAAAATGTTTTTGATATCTAAAAAATGTTTCCTATCCAGTGATACCAATATTTATGAATTTCGTCCAAAATTGAGTATTTTTTTTATTTTGAAAACCCCTTTTGACAACACCAATTTTGGAATCTTTAATTGAGCATAACTACACGAAAAATTCATGAAATTTCAAAATTTCAAGTGTTTTAGAATCTACTGAAAAATCTCTATCGAATGGTATCAAAATCATTGAGATCCTGTGTGTCAATCTTGAGATATGATTAATCAAACTTTAATGCACAGCACTTTATAATGTAAACTTCAAAATTTTCAAATGTGCATAAAAATTGTTTAACTCGATGAAATTTCAAAATTTAAAATGTTTTTGATATCTAAAAAATGTTTCCTATCCAGTGATACCAATATTTATGAATTTCGTCCAAAATTGAGTATTTTTTTATTTTGAAAACCCCTTTTGACAACACCAATTTTGGAATCTTTAATTGAGCATAACTACACGAAAAATTCATGAAATTTCAAAATTTCAAGTGTTTTAGAATCTACTGAAAAATCTCTATCGAATGGTATCAAAATCATTGAGATCCTGTGTGTCAATCTTGAGATATGATTAATCAAACTTTAATGCACAGCACTTTATAATGTAAACTTCAAAATTTTCAAATGTGCATAAAAATTGTTTAACTCGATGAAATTTCAAAATTTAAAATGTTTTTGATATCTAAAAAATGTTTCCTATCCAGTGATACCAATATTTATGAATTTCGTCCAAAATTGAGTATTTTTTTTATTTTGAAAACCCCTTTTGACAACACCAATTTTGGAATCTTTAATTGAGCATAACTACACGAAAAATTCATGAAATTTCAAAATTTCAAGTGTTTTAGAATCTACTGAAAAATCTCTATCGAATGGTATCAAAATCATTGAGATCCTGTGTGTCAATCTTGAGATATGATTAATCAAACTTTAATGCACAGCACTTTATAATGTAAACTTCAAAATTTTCAAATGTGCATAAAAATTGTTTAACTCGATGAAATTTCAAAATTTAAAATGTTTTTGATATCTAAAAAATGTTTCCTATCCAGTGATACCAATATTTATGAATTTCGTCCAAAATTGAGTATTTTTTTATTTTGAAAACCCCTTTTGACAACACCAATTTTGGAATCTTTAATTGAGCATAACTACACGAAAAATTCATGAAATTTCAAAATTTCAAGTGTTTTAGAATCTACTGAAAAATCTCTATCGAATGGTATCAAAATGATTGAGATCCTGTGTGTCAATCTTGAGATATGATTAATCAAACTTTAATGCACAGCACTTTATAATGTAAACTTCAAAATTTTCAAATGTGCATAAAAATTGTTTAACTCGATGAAATTTCAAAATTTAAAATGTTTTTGATATCTAAAAAATGTTTCCTATCCAGTGATACCAATATTTATGAATTTCGTCCAAAATTGAGTATTTTTTTATTTTGAAAACCCCTTTTGACAACACCAATTTTGGAATCTTTAATTGAGCATAACTACACGAAAAATTCATGAAATTTCAAAATTTCAAGTGTTTTAGAATCTACTGAAAAATCTCTATCGAATGGTATCAAAATCATTGAGATCCTGTGTGTCAATCTTGAGATATGATTAATCAAACTTTAATGCACAGCACTTTATAATGTAAACTTCAAAATTTTCAAATGTGCATAAAAATTGTTTAACTCGATGAAATTTCAAAATTTAAAATGTTTTTGATATCTAAAAAATGTTTCCTATCCAGTGATACCAATATTTATGAATTTCGTCCAAAATTGAGTATTTTTTTATTTTGAAAACCCCTTTTGACAACACCAATTTTGGAATCTTTAATTGAGCATAACTACACGAAAAATTCATGAAATTTCAAAATTTCAAGTGTTTTAGAATCTACTGAAAAATCTCTATCGAATGGTATCAAAATCATTGAGATCCTGTGTGTCAATCTTGAGATATGATTAATCAAACTTTAATGCACAGCACTTTATAATGTAAACTTCAAAATTTTCAAATGTGCATAAAAATTGTTTAACTCGATGAAATTTCAAAATTTAAAATGTTTTTGATATCTAAAAAATGTTTCCTATCCAGTGATACCAATATTTATGAATTTCGTCCAAAATTGAGTATTTTTTTTATTTTGAAAACCCCTTTTGACAACACCAATTTTGGAATCTTTAATTGAGCATAACTACACGAAAAATTCATGAAATTTCAAAATTTCAAGTGTTTTAGAATCTACTGAAAAATCTCTATCGAATGGTATCAAAATCGTTGAGATCCTGTGTGTCAATCTTGAGATATGATTAATCAAACTTTAATGCACAGCACTTTATAATGTAAACTTCAAAATTTTCAAATGTGCATAAAAATTGTTTAACTCGATGAAATTTCAAAATTTAAAATGTTTTTGATATCTAAAAAATGTTTCCTATCCAGTGATACCAATATTTATGAATTTCGTCCAAAATTGAGTATTTTTTTTATTTTGAAAACCCCTTTTGACAACACCAATTTTGGAATCTTTAATTGAGCATAACTACACGAAAAATTCATGAAATTTCAAAATTTCAAGTGTTTTAGAATCTACTGAAAAATCTCTATCGAATGGTATCAAAATCATTGAGATCCTGTGTGTCAATCTTGAGATATGATTAATCAAACTTTAATGCACAGCACTTTATAATGTAAACTTCAAAATTTTCAAATGTGCATAAAAATTGTTTAACTCGATGAAATTTCAAAATTTAAAATGTTTTTGATATCTAAAAAATGTTTCCTATCCAGTGATACCAATATTTATGAATTTCGTCCAAAATTGAGTATTTTTTTATTTTGAAAACCCCTTTTGACAACACCAATTTTGGAATCTTTAATTGAGCATAACTACACGAAAAATTCATGAAATTTCAAAATTTCAAGTGTTTTAGAATCTACTGAAAAATCTCTATCGAATGGTATCAAAATCATTGAGATCCTGTGTGTCAATCTTGAGATATGATTAATCAAACTTTAATGCACAGCACTTTATAATGTAAACTTCAAAATTTTCAAATGTGCATAAAAATTGTTTAACTCGATGAAATTTCAAAATTTAAAATGTTTTTGATATCTAAAAAATGTTTCCTATCCAGTGATACCAATATTTATGAATTTCGTCCAAAATTGAGTATTTTTTTTATTTTGAAAACCCCTTTTGACAACACCAATTTTGGAATCTTTAATTGAGCATAACTACACGAAAAATTCATGAAATTTCAAAATTTCAAGTGTTTTAGAATCTACTGAAAAATCTCTATCGAATGGTATCAAAATCATTGAGATCCTGTGTGTCAATCTTGAGATATGATTAATCAAACTTTAATGCACAGCACTTTATAATGTAAACTTCAAAATTTTCAAATGTGCATAAAAATTGTTTAACTCGATGAAATTTCAAAATTTAAAATGTTTTTGATATCTAAAAAATGTTTCCTATCCAGTGATACCAATATTTATGAATTTCGTCCAAAATTGAGTATTTTTTTATTTTGAAAACCCCTTTTGACAACACCAATTTTGGAATCTTTAATTGAGCATAACTACACGAAAAATTCATGAAATTTCAAAATTTCAAGTGTTTTAGAATCTACTGAAAAATCTCTATCGAATGGTATCAAAATCATTGAGATCCTGTGTGTCAATCTTGAGATATGATTAATCAAACTTTAATGCACAGCACTTTATAATGTAAACTTCAAAATTTTCAAATGTGCATAAAAATTGTTTAACTCGATGAAATTTCAAAATTTAAAATGTTTTTGATATCTAAAAAATGTTTCCTATCCAGTGATACCAATATTTATGAATTTCGTCCAAAATTGAGTATTTTTTTATTTTGAAAACCCCTTTTGACAACACCAATTTTGGAATCTTTAATTGAGCATAACTACACGAAAAATTCATGAAATTTCAAAATTTCAAGTGTTTTAGAATCTACTGAAAAATCTCTATCGAATGGTATCAAAATGATTGAGATCCTGTGTGTCAATCTTGAGATATGATTAATCAAACTTTAATGCACAGCACTTTATAATGTAAACTTCAAAATTTTCAAATGTGCATAAAAATTGTTTAACTCGATGAAATTTCAAAATTTAAAATGTTTTTGATATCTAAAAAATGTTTCCTATCCAGTGATACCAATATTTATGAATTTCGTCCAAAATTGAGTATTTTTTTATTTTGAAAACCCCTTTTGACAACACCAATTTTGGAATCTTTAATTGAGCATAACTACACGAAAAATTCATGAAATTTCAAAATTTCAAGTGTTTTAGAATCTACTGAAAAATCTCTATCGAATGGTATCAAAATCATTGAGATCCTGTGTGTCAATCTTGAGATATGATTAATCAAACTTTAATGCACAGCACTTTATAATGTAAACTTCAAAATTTTCAAATGTGCATAAAAATTGTTTAACTCGATGAAATTTCAAAATTTAAAATGTTTTTGATATCTAAAAAATGTTTCCTATCCAGTGATACCAATATTTATGAATTTCGTCCAAAATTGAGTATTTTTTTATTTTGAAAACCCCTTTTGACAACACCAATTTTGGAATCTTTAATTGAGCATAACTACACGAAAAATTCATGAAATTTCAAAATTTCAAGTGTTTTAGAATCTACTGAAAAATCTCTATCGAATGGTATCAAAATCATTGAGATCCTGTGTGTCAATCTTGAGATATGATTAATCAAACTTTAATGCACAGCACTTTATAATGTAAACTTCAAAATTTTCAAATGTGCATAAAAATTGTTTAACTCGATGAAATTTCAAAATTTAAAATGTTTTTGATATCTAAAAAATGTTTCCTATCCAGTGATACCAATATTTATGAATTTCGTCCAAAATTGAGTATTTTTTTATTTTGAAAACCCCTTTTGACAACACCAATTTTGGAATCTTTAATTGAGCATAACTACACGAAAAATTCATGAAATTTCAAAATTTCAAGTGTTTTAGAATCTACTGAAAAATCTCTATCGAATGGTATCAAAATCATTGAGATCCTGTGTGTCAATCTTGAGATATGATTAATCAAACTTTAATGCACAGCACTTTATAATGTAAACTTCAAAATTTTCAAATGTGCATAAAAATTGTTTAACTCGATGAAATTTCAAAATTTAAAATGTTTTTGATATCTAAAAAATGTTTCCTATCCAGTGATACCAATATTTATGAATTTCGTCCAAAATTGAGTATTTTTTTATTTTGAAAACCCCTTTTGACAACACCAATTTTGGAATCTTTAATTGAGCATAACTACACGAAAAATTCATGAAATTTCAAAATTTCAAGTGTTTTAGAATCTACTGAAAAATCTCTATCGAATGGTATCAAAATCATTGAGATCCTGTGTGTCAATCTTGAGATATGATTAATCAAACTTTAATGCACAGCACTTTATAATGTAAACTTCAAAATTTTCAAATGTGCATAAAAATTGTTTAACTCGATGAAATTTCAAAATTTAAAATGTTTTTGATATCTAAAAAATGTTTCCTATCCAGTGATACCAATATTTATGAATTTCGTCCAAAATTGAGTATTTTTTTTATTTTGAAAACCCCTTTTGACAACACCAATTTTGGAATCTTTAATTGAGCATAACTACACGAAAAATTCATGAAATTTCAAAATTTCAAGTGTTTTAGAATCTACTGAAAAATCTCTATCGAATTGTATCAAAATCATTGAGATCCTGTGTGTCAATCTTGAGATATGATTAATCAAACTTTAATGCACAGCACTTTATAATGTAAACTTCAAAATTTTCAAATGTGCATAAAAATTGTTTAACTCGATGAAATTTCAAAATTTAAAATGTTTTTGATATCTAAAAAATGTTTCCTATCCAGTGATACCAATATTTATGAATTTCGTCCAAAATTGAGTATTTTTTTATTTTGAAAACCCCTTTTGACAACACCAATTTTGGAATCTTTAATTGAGCATAACTACACGAAAAATTCATGAAATTTCAAAATTTCAAGTGTTTTAGAATCTACTGAAAAATCTCTATCGAATGGTATCAAAATGATTGAGATCCTGTGTGTCAATCTTGAGATATGATTAATCAAACTTTAATGCACAGCACTTTATAATGTAAACTTCAAAATTTTCAAATGTGCATAAAAATTGTTTAACTCGATGAAATTTCAAAATTTAAAATGTTTTTGATATCTAAAAAATGTTTCCTATCCAGTGATACCAATATTTATGAATTTCGTCCAAAATTGAGTATTTTTTTATTTTGAAAACCCCTTTTGACAACACCAATTTTGGAATCTTTAATTGAGCATAACTACACGAAAAATTCATGAAATTTCAAAATTTCAAGTGTTTTAGAATCTACTGAAAAATCTCTATCGAATGGTATCAAAATCATTGAGATCCTGTGTGTCAATCTTGAGATATGATTAATCAAACTTTAATGCACAGCACTTTATAATGTAAACTTCAAAATTTTCAAATGTGCATAAAAATTGTTTAACTCGATGAAATTTCAAAATTTAAAATGTTTTTGATATCTAAAAAATGTTTCCTATCCAGTGATACCAATATTTATGAATTTCGTCCAAAATTGAGTATTTTTTTATTTTGAAAACCCCTTTTGACAACACCAATTTTGGAATCTTTAATTGAGCATAACTACACGAAAAATTCATGAAATTTCAAAATTTCAAGTGTTTTAGAATCTACTGAAAAATCTCTATCGAATGGTATCAAAATCATTGAGATCCTGTGTGTCAATCTTGAGATATGATTAATCAAACTTTAATGCACAGCACTTTATAATGTAAACTTCAAAATTTTCAAATGTGCATAAAAATTGTTTAACTCGATGAAATTTCAAAATTTAAAATGTTTTTGATATCTAAAAAATGTTTCCTATCCAGTGATACCAATATTTATGAATTTCGTCCAAAATTGAGTATTTTTTTATTTTGAAAACCCCTTTTGACAACACCAATTTTGGAATCTTTAATTGAGCATAACTACACGAAAAATTCATGAAATTTCAAAATTTCAAGTGTTTTAGAATCTACTGAAAAATCTCTATCGAATGGTATCAAAATCATTGAGATCCTGTGTGTCAATCTTGAGATATGATTAATCAAACTTTAATGCACAGCACTTTATAATGTAAACTTCAAAATTTTCAAATGTGCATAAAAATTGTTTAACTCGATGAAATTTCAAAATTTAAAATGTTTTTGATATCTAAAAAATGTTTCCTATCCAGTGATACCAATATTTATGAATTTCGTCCAAAATTGAGTATTTTTTTATTTTGAAAACCCCTTTTGACAACACCAATTTTGGAATCTTTAATTGAGCATAACTACACGAAAAATTCATGAAATTTCAAAATTTCAAGTGTTTTAGAATCTACTGAAAAATCTCTATCGAATGGTATCAAAATCATTGAGATCCTGTGTGTCAATCTTGAGATATGATTAATCAAACTTTAATGCACAGCACTTTATAATGTAAACTTCAAAATTTTCAAATGTGCATAAAAATTGTTTAACTCGATGAAATTTCAAAATTTAAAATGTTTTTGATATCTAAAAAATGTTTCCTATCCAGTGATACCAATATTTATGAATTTCGTCCAAAATTGAGTATTTTTTTATTTTGAAAACCCCTTTTGACAACACCAATTTTGGAATCTTTAATTGAGCATAACTACACGAAAAATTCATGAAATTTCAAAATTTCAAGTGTTTTAGAATCTACTGAAAAATCTCTATCGAATAGTATCAAAATCATTGAGATCCTGTGTGTCAATCTTGAGATATGATTAATCAAACTTTAATGCACAGCACTTTATAATGTAAACTTCAAAATTTTCAAATGTGCATAAAAATTGTTTAACTCGATGAAATTTCAAAATTTAAAATGTTTTTGATATCTAAAAAATGTTTCCTATCCAGTGATACCAATATTTATGAATTTCGTCCAAAATTGAGTATTTTTTTATTTTGAAAACCCCTTTTGACAACACCAATTTTGGAATCTTTAATTGAGCATAACTACACGAAAAATTCATGAAATTTCAAAATTTCAAGTGTTTTAGAATCTACTGAAAAATCTCTATCGAATGGTATCAAAATCATTGAGATCCTGTGTGTCAATCTTGAGATATGATTAATCAAACTTTAATGCACAGCACTTTATAATGTAAACTTCAAAATTTTCAAATGTGCATAAAAATTGTTTAACTCGATGAAATTTCAAAATTTAAAATGTTTTTGATATCTAAAAAATGTTTCCTATCCAGTGATACCAATATTTATGAATTTCGTCCAAAATTGAGTATTTTTTTATTTTGAAAACCCCTTTTGACAACACCAATTTTGGAATCTTTAATTGAGCATAACTACACGAAAAATTCATGAAATTTCAAAATTTCAAGTGTTTTAGAATCTACTGAAAAATCTCTATCGAATAGTATCAAAATCATTGAGATCCTGTGTGTCAATCTTGAGATATGATTAATCAAACTTTAATGCACAGCACTTTATAATGTAAACTTCAAAATTTTCAAATGTGCATAAAAATTGTTTAACTCGATGAAATTTCAAAATTTAAAATGTTTTTGATATCTAAAAAATGTTTCCTATCCAGTGATACCAATATTTATGAATTTCGTCCAAAATTGAGTATTTTTTTATTTTGAAAACCCCTTTTGACAACACCAATTTTGGAATCTTTAATTGAGCATAACTACACGAGAAATTCATGAAATTTCAAAATTTCAAGTGTTTTAGAATCTACTGAAAAATCTCTATCGAATGGTATCAAAATCATTGAGATCCTGTGTGTCAATCTTGAGATATGATTAATCAAACTTTAATGCACAGCACTTTATAATGTAAACTTCAAAATTTTCAAATGTGCATAAAAATTGTTTAACTCGATGAAATTTCAAAATTTAAAATGTTTTTGATATCTAAAAAATGTTTCCTATCCAGTGATACCAATATTTATGAATTTCGTCCAAAATTGAGTATTTTTTTATTTTGAAAACCCCTTTTGACAACACCAATTTTGGAATCTTTAATTGAGCATAACTACACGAAAAATTCATGAAATTTCAAAATTTCAAGTGTTTTAGAATCTACTGAAAAATCTCTATCGAATGGTATCAAAATCATTGAGATCCTGTGTGTCAATCTTGAGATATGATTAATCAAACTTTAATGCACAGCACTTTATAATGTAAACTTCAAAATTTTCAAATGTGCATAAAAATTGTTTAACTCGATGAAATTTCAAAATTTAAAATGTTTTTGATATCTAAAAAATGTTTCCTATCCAGTGATACCAATATTTATGAATTTCGTCCAAAATTGAGTATTTTTTTATTTTGAAAACCCCTTTTGACAACACCAATTTTGGAATCTTTAATTGAGCATAACTACACGAAAAATTCATGAAATTTTAAAATTTCAAGTGTTTTAGAATCTACTGAAAAATCTCTATCGAATGGTATCAAAATCATTGAGATCCTGTGTGTCAATCTTGAGATATGATTAATCAAACTTTAATGCACAGCACTTTATAATGTAAACTTCAAAATTTTCAAATGTGCATAAAAATTGTTTAACTCGATGAAATTTCAAAATTTAAAATGTTTTTGATATCTAAAAAATGTTTCCTATCCAGTGATACCAATATTTATGAATTTCGTCCAAAATTGAGTATTTTTTTATTTTGAAAACCCCTTTTGACAACACCAATTTTGGAATCTTTAATTGAGCATAACTACACGAAAAATTCATGAAATTTTAAAATTTCAAGTGTTTTAGAATCTACTGAAAAATCTCTATCGAATGGTATCAAAATCATTGAGATCCTGTGTGTCAATCTTGAGATATGATTAATCAAACTTTAATGCACAGCACTTTATAATGTAAACTTCAAAATTTTCAAATGTGCATAAAAATTGTTTAACTCGATGAAATTTCAAAATTTAAAATGTTTTTGATATCTAAAAAATGTTTCCTATCCAGTGATACCAATATTTATGAATTTCGTCCAAAATTGAGTATTTTTTTATTTTGAAAACCCCTTTTGACAACACCAATTTTGGAATCTTTAATTGAGCATAACTACACGAGAAATTCATGAAATTTCAAAATTTCAAGTGTTTTAGAATCTACTGAAAAATCTCTATCGAATGGTATCAAAATCATTGAGATCCTGTGTGTCAATCTTGAGATATGATTAATCAAACTTTAATGCACAGCACTTTATAATGTAAACTTCAAAATTTTCAAATGTGCATAAAAATTGTTTAACTCGATGAAATTTCAAAATTTAAAATGTTTTTGATATCTAAAAAATGTTTCCTATCCAGTGATACCAATATTTATGAATTTCGTCCAAAATTGAGTATTTTTTTATTTTGAAAACCCCTTTTGACAACACCAATTTTGGAATCTTTAATTGAGCATAACTACACGAAAAATTCATGAAATTTCAAAATTTCAAGTGTTTTAGAATCTACTGAAAAATCTCTATCGAATGTTATCAAAATCATTGAGATCCTGTGTGTCAATCTTGAGATATGATTAATCACACTTTAATGCACAGCACTTTATAATGTAAACTTCAAAATTTTCAAATGTGCATAAAAATTGTTTAACTCGATGAAATTTCAAAATTTAAAATGTTTTTGATATCTAAAAAATGTTTCCTATCCAGTGATACCAATATTTATGAATTTCGTCCAAAATTGAGTATTTTTTTATTTTGAAAACCCCTTTTGACAACACCAATTTTGGAATCTTTAATTGAGCATAACTACACGAAAAATTCATGAAATTTCAAAATTTCAAGTGTTTTAGAATCTACTGAAAAATCTCTATCGAATGGTATCAAAATCATTGAGATCCTGTGTGTCAATCTTGAGATATGATTAATCAAACTTTAATGCACAGCACTTTATAATGTAAACTTCAAAATTTTCAAATGTGCATAAAAATTGTTTAACTCGATGAAATTTCAAAATTTAAAATGTTTTTGATATCTAAAAAATGTTTCCTATCCAGTGATACCAATATTTATGAATTTCGTCCAAAATTGAGTATTTTTTTATTTTGAAAACCCCTTTTGACAACACCAATTTTGGAATCTTTAATTGAGCATAACTACACGAAAAATTCATGAAATTTCAAAATTTCAAGTGTTTTAGAATCTACTGAAAAATCTCTATCGAATGGTATCAAAATCATTGAGATCCTGTGTGTCAATCTTGAGATATGATTAATCAAACTTTAATGCACAGCACTTTATAATGTAAACTTCAAAATTTTCAAATGTGCATAAAAATTGTTTAACTCGATGAAATTTCAAAATTTAAAATGTTTTTGATATCTAAAAAATGTTTCCTATCCAGTGATACCAATATTTATGAATTTCGTCCAAAATTGAGTATTTTTTTTATTTTGAAAACCCCTTTTGACAACACCAATTTTGGAATCTTTAATTGAGCATAACTACACGAAAAATTCATGAAATTTCAAAATTTCAAGTGTTTTAGAATCTACTGAAAAATCTCTATCGAATGGTATCAAAATCATTGAGATCCTGTGTGTCAATCTTGAGATATGATTAATCAAACTTTAATGCACAGCACTTTATAATGTAAACTTCAAAATTTTCAAATGTGCATAAAAATTGTTTAACTCGATGAAATTTCAAAATTTAAAATGTTTTTGATATCTAAAAAATGTTTCCTATCCAGTGATACCAATATTTATGAATTTCGTCCAAAATTGAGTATTTTTTTATTTTGAAAACCCCTTTTGACAACACCAATTTTGGAATCTTTAATTGAGCATAACTACACGAGAAATTCATGAAATTTCAAAATTTCAAGTGTTTTAGAATCTACTGAAAAATCTCTATCGAATGGTATCAAAATCATTGAGATCCTGTGTGTCAATCTTGAGATATGATTAATCAAACTTTAATGCACAGCACTTTATAATGTAAACTTCAAAATTTTCAAATGTGCATAAAAATTGTTTAACTCGATGAAATTTCAAAATTTAAAATGTTTTTGATATCTAAAAAATGTTTCCTATCCAGTGATACCAATATTTATGAATTTCGTCCAAAATTGAGTATTTTTTTATTTTGAAAACCCCTTTTGACAACACCAATTTTGGAATCTTTAATTGAGCATAACTACACGAAAAATTCATGAAATTTTAAAATTTCAAGTGTTTTAGAATCTACTGAAAAATCTCTATCGAATGGTATCAAAATCATTGAGATCCTGTGTGTCAATCTTGAGATATGATTAATCAAACTTTAATGCACAGCACTTTATAATGTAAACTTCAAAATTTTCAAATGTGCATAAAAATTGTTTAACTCGATGAAATTTCAAAATTTAAAATGTTTTTGATATCTAAAAAATGTTTCCTATCCAGTGATACCAATATTTATGAATTTCGTCCAAAATTGAGTATTTTTTTATTTTGAAAACCCCTTTTGACAACACCAATTTTGGAATCTTTAATTGAGCATAACTACACGAAAAATTCATGAAATTTCAAAATTTCAAGTGTTTTAGAATCTACTGAAAAATCTCTATCGAATGGTATCAAAATCATTGAGATCCTGTATGTCAATCTTGAGATATGATTAATCAAACTTTAATGCACAGCACTTTATAATGTAAACTTCAAAATTTTCAAATGTGCATAAAAATTGTTTAACTCGATGAAATTTCAAAATTTAAAATGTTTTTGATATCTAAAAAATGTTTCCTATCCAGTGATACCAATATTTATGAATTTCGTCCAAAATTGAGTATTTTTTTATTTTGAAAACCCCTTTTGACAACACCAATTTTGGAATCTTTAATTGAGCATAACTACACGAAAAATTCATGAAATTTCAAAATTTCAAGTGTTTTAGAATCTACTGAAAAATCTCTATCGAATGGTATCAAAATCATTGAGATCCTGTGTGTCAATCTTGAGATATGATTAATCAAACTTTAATGCACAGCACTTTATAATGTAAACTTCAAAATTTTCAAATGTGCATAAAAATTGTTTAACTCGATGAAATTTCAAAATTTAAAATGTTTTTGATATCTAAAAAATGTTTCCTATCCAGTGATACCAATATTTATGAATTTCGTCCAAAATTGAGTATTTTTTTTATTTTGAAAACCCCTTTTGACAACACCAATTTTGGAATCTTTAATTGAGCATAACTACACGAAAAATTCATGAAATTTCAAAATTTCAAGTGTTTTAGAATCTACTGAAAAATCTCTATCGAATGGTATCAAAATCATTGAGATCCTGTGTGTCAATCTTGAGATATGATTAATCAAACTTTAATGCACAGCACTTTATAATGTAAACTTCAAAATTTTCAAATGTGCATAAAAATTGTTTAACTCGATGAAATTTCAAAATTTAAAATGTTTTTGATATCTAAAAAATGTTTCCTATCCAGTGATACCAATATTTATGAATTTCGTCCAAAATTGAGTATTTTTTTATTTTGAAAACCCCTTTTGACAACACCAATTTTGGAATCTTTAATTGAGCATAACTACACGAAAAATTCATGAAATTTCAAAATTTCAAGTGTGTTAGAATCTACTGAAAAATCTCTATCGAATGGTATCAAAATCATTGAGATCCTGTGTGTCAATCTTGAGATATGATTAATCAAACTTTAATGCACAGCACTTTATAATGTAAACTTCAAAATTTTCAAATGTGCATAAAAATTGTTTAACTCGATGAAATTTCAAAATTTAAAATGTTTTTGATATCTAAAAAATGTTTCCTATCCAGTGATACCAATATTTATGAATTTCGTCCAAAATTGAGTATTTTTTTATTTTGAAAACCCCTTTTGACAACACCAATTTTGGAATCTTTAATTGAGCATAACTACACGAAAAATTCATGAAATTTCAAAATTTCAAGTGTTTTAGAATCTACTGAAAAATCTCTATCGAATGGTATCAAAATCATTGAGATCCTGTGTGTCAATCTTGAGATATGATTAATCAAACTTTAATGCACAGCACTTTATAATGTAAACTTCAAAATTTTCAAATGTGCATAAAAATTGTTTAACTCGATGAAATTTCAAAATTTAAAATGTTTTTGATATCTAAAAAATGTTTCCTATCCAGTGATACCAATATTTATGAATTTCGTCCAAAATTGAGTATTTTTTTATTTTGAAAACCCCTTTTGACAACACCAATTTTGGAATCTTTAATTGAGCATAACTACACGAAAAATTCATGAAATTTCAAAATTTCAAGTGTTTTAGAATCTACTGAAAAATCTCTATCGAATGGTATCAAAATCATTGAGATCCTGTATGTCAATCTTGAGATATGATTAATCAAACTTTAATGCACAGCACTTTATAATGTAAACTTCAAAATTTTCAAATGTGCATAAAAATTGTTTAACTCGATGAAATTTCAAAATTTAAAATGTTTTTGATATCTAAAAAATGTTTCCTATCCAGTGATACCAATATTTATGAATTTCGTCCAAAATTGAGTATTTTTTTATTTTGAAAACCCCTTTTGACAACACCAATTTTGGAATCTTTAATTGAGCATAACTACACGAAAAATTCATGAAATTTCAAAATTTCAAGTGTTTTAGAATCTACTGAAAAATCTCTATCGAATGGTATCAAAATCATTGAGATCCTGTGTGTCAATCTTGAGATATGATTAATCAAACTTTAATGCACAGCACTTTATAATGTAAACTTCAAAATTTTCAAATGTGCATAAAAATTGTTTAACTCGATGAAATTTCAAAATTTAAAATGTTTTTGATATCTAAAAAATGTTTCCTATCCAGTGATACCAATATTTATGAATTTCGTCCAAAATTGAGTATTTTTTTTATTTTGAAAACCCCTTTTGACAACACCAATTTTGGAATCTTTAATTGAGCATAACTACACGAAAAATTCATGAAATTTCAAAATTTCAAGTGTTTTAGAATCTACTGAAAAATCTCTATCGAATGGTATCAAAATCATTGAGATCCTGTGTGTCAATCTTGAGATATGATTAATCAAACTTTAATGCACAGCACTTTATAATGTAAACTTCAAAATTTTCAAATGTGCATAAAAATTGTTTAACTCGATGAAATTTCAAAATTTAAAATGTTTTTGATATCTAAAAAATGTTTCCTATCCAGTGATACCAATATTTATGAATTTCGTCCAAAATTGAGTATTTTTTTTATTTTGAAAACCCCTTTTGACAACACCAATTTTGGAATCTTTAATTGAGCATAACTACACGAAAAATTCATGAAATTTCAAAATTTCAAGTGTTTTAGAATCTACTGAAAAATCTCTATCGAATGGTATCAAAATCATTGAGATCCTGTGTGTCAATCTTGAGATATGATTAATCAAACTTTAATGCACAGCACTTTATAATGTAAACTTCAAAATTTTCAAATGTGCATAAAAATTGTTTAACTCGATGAAATTTCAAAATTTAAAATGTTTTTGATATCTAAAAAATGTTTCCTATCCAGTGATACCAATATTTATGAATTTCGTCCAAAATTGAGTATTTTTTTATTTTGAAAACCCCTTTTGACAACACCAATTTTGGAATCTTTAATTGAGCATAACTACACGAAAAATTCATGAAATTTCAAAATTTCAAGTGTGTTAGAATCTACTGAAAAATCTCTATCGAATGGTATCAAAATCATTGAGATCCTGTGTGTCAATCTTGAGATATGATTAATCAAACTTTAATGCACAGCACTTTATAATGTAAACTTCAAAATTTTCAAATGTGCATAAAAATTGTTTAACTCGATGAAATTTCAAAATTTAAAATGTTTTTGATATCTAAAAAATGTTTCCTATCCAGTGATACCAATATTTATGAATTTCGTCCAAAATTGAGTATTTTTTTATTTTGAAAACCCCTTTTGACAACACCAATTTTGGAATCTTTAATTGAGCATAACTACACGAAAAATTCATGAAATTTCAAAATTTCAAGTGTTTTAGAATCTACTGAAAAATCTCTATCGAATGGTATCAAAATCATTGAGATCCTGTGTGTCAATCTTGAGATATGATTAATCAAACTTTAATGCACAGCACTTTATAATGTAAACTTCAAAATTTTCAAATGTGCATAAAAATTGTTTAACTCGATGAAATTTCAAAATTTAAAATGTTTTTGATATCTAAAAAATGTTTCCTATCCAGTGATACCAATATTTATGAATTTCGTCCAAAATTGAGTATTTTTTTATTTTGAAAACCCCTTTTGACAACACCAATTTTGGAATCTTTAATTGAGCATAACTACACGAAAAATTCATGAAATTTCAAAATTTCAAGTGTTTTAGAATCTACTGAAAAATCTCTATCGAATGGTATCAAAATCATTGAGATCCTGTGTGTCAATCTTGAGATATGATTAATCAAACTTTAATGCACAGCACTTTATAATGTAAACTTCAAAATTTTCAAATGTGCATAAAAATTGTTTAACTCGATGAAATTTCAAAATTTAAAATGTTTTTGATATCTAAAAAATGTTTCCTATCCAGTGATACCAATATTTATGAATTTCGTCCAAAATTGAGTATTTTTTTATTTTGAAAACCCCTTTTGACAACACCAATTTTGGAATCTTTAATTGAGCATAACTACACGAAAAATTCATGAAATTTCAAAATTTCAAGTGTTTTAGAATCTACTGAAAAATCTCTATCGAATGGTATCAAAATCATTGAGACCCTGTGTGTCAATCTTGAGATATGATTAATCAAACTTTAATGCACAGCACTTTATAATGTAAACTTCAAAATTTTCAAATGTGCATAAAAATTGTTTAACTCGATGAAATTTCAAAATTTAAAATGTTTTTGATATCTAAAAAATGTTTCCTATCCAGTGATACCAATATTTATGAATTTCGTCCAAAATTGAGTATTTTTTTATTTTGAAAACCCCTTTTGACAACACCAATTTTGGAATCTTTAATTGAGCATAACTACACGAAAAATTCATGAAATTTCAAAATTTCAAGTGTTTTAGAATCTACTGAAAAATCTCTATCGAATGGTATCAAAATCATTGAGATCCTGTGTGTCAATCTTGAGATATGATTAATCAAACTTTAATGCACAGCACTTTATAATGTAAACTTCAAAATTTTCAAATGTGCATAAAAATTGTTTAACTCGATGAAATTTCAAAATTTAAAATGTTTTTGATATCTAAAAAATGTTTCCTATCCAGTGATACCAATATTTATGAATTTCGTCCAAAATTGAGTATTTTTTTATTTTGAAAACCCCTTTTGACAACACCAATTTTGGAATCTTTAATTGAGCATAACTACACGAAAAATTCATGAAATTTCAAAATTTCAAGTGTTTTAGAATCTACTGAAAAATCTCTATCGAATGGTATCAAAATCATTGAGATCCTGTGTGTCAATCTTGAGATATGATTAATCAAACTTTAATGCACAGCACTTTATAATGTAAACTTCAAAATTTTCAAATGTGCATAAAAATTGTTTAACTCGATGAAATTTCAAAATTTAAAATGTTTTTGATATCTAAAAAATGTTTCCTATCCAGTGATACCAATATTTATGAATTTCGTCCAAAATTGAGTATTTTTTTATTTTGAAAACCCCTTTTGACAACACCAATTTTGGAATCTTTAATTGAGCATAACTACACGAAAAATTCATGAAATTTCAAAATTTCAAGTGTTTTAGAATCTACTGAAAAATCTCTATCGAATGGTATCAAAATCATTGAGATCCTGTGTGTCAATCTTGAGATATGATTAATCAAACTTTAATGCACAGCACTTTATAATGTAAACTTCAAAATTTTCAAATGTGCATAAAAATTGTTTAACTCGATGAAATTTCAAAATTTAAAATGTTTTTGATATCTAAAAAATGTTTCCTATCCAGTGATACCAATATTTATGAATTTCGTCCAAAATTGAGTATTTTTTTATTTTGAAAACCCCTTTTGACAACACCAATTTTGGAATCTTTAATTGAGCATAACTACACGAAAAATTCATGAAATTTCAAAATTTCAAGTGTTTTAGAATCTACTGAAAAATCTCTATCGAATGGTATCAAAATCATTGAGATCCTGTGTGTCAATCTTGAGATATGATTAATCAAACTTTAATGCACAGCACTTTATAATGTAAACTTCAAAATTTTCAAATGTGCATAAAAATTGTTTAACTCGATGAAATTTCAAAATTTAAAATGTTTTTGATATCTAAAAAATGTTTCCTATCCAGTGATACCAATATTTATGAATTTCGTCCAAAATTGAGTATTTTTTTATTTTGAAAACCCCTTTTGACAACACCAATTTTGGAATCTTTAATTGAGCATAACTACACGAAAAATTCATGAAATTTCAAAATTTCAAGTGTTTTAGAATCTACTGAAAAATCTCTATCGAATGGTATCAAAATCATTGAGATCCTGTGTGTCAATCTTGAGATATGATTAATCAAACTTTAATGCACAGCACTTTATAATGTAAACTTCAAAATTTTCAAATGTGCATAAAAATTGTTTAACTCGATGAAATTTCAAAATTTAAAATGTTTTTGATATCTAAAAAATGTTTCCTATCCAGTGATACCAATATTTATGAATTTCGTCCAAAATTGAGTATTTTTTTATTTTGAAAACCCCTTTTGACAACACCAATTTTGGAATCTTTAATTGAGCATAACTACACGAAAAATTCATGAAATTTCAAAATTTCAAGTGTTTTAGAATCTACTGAAAAATCTCTATCGAATGGTATCAAAATCATTGAGATCCTGTGTGTCAATCTTGAGATATGATTAATCAAACTTTAATGCACAGCACTTTATAATGTAAACTTCAAAATTTTCAAATGTGCATAAAAATTGTTTAACTCGATGAAATTTCAAAATTTAAAATGTTTTTGATATCTAAAAAATGTTTCCTATCCAGTGATACCAATATTTATGAATTTCGTCCAAAATTGAGTATTTTTTTATTTTGAAAACCCCTTTTGACAACACCAATTTTGGAATCTTTAATTGAGCATAACTACACGAAAAATTCATGAAATTTCAAAATTTCAAGTGTTTTAGAATCTACTGAAAAATCTCTATCGAATGGTATCAAAATCATTGAGATCCTGTGTGTCAATCTTGAGATATGATTAATCAAACTTTAATGCACAGCACTTTATAATGTAAACTTCAAAATTTTCAAATGTGCATAAAAATTGTTTAACTCGATGAAATTTCAAAATTTAAAATGTTTTTGATATTTAAAAAATGTTTCCTATCCAGTGATACCAATATTTATGAATTTCGTCCAAAATTGAGTATTTTTTTATTTTGAAAACCCCTTTTGACAACACCAATTTTGGAATCTTTAATTGAGCATAACTACACGAAAAATTCATGAAATTTCAAAATTTCAAGTGTTTTAGAATCTACTGAAAAATCTCTATCGAATGGTATCAAAATCATTGAGACCCTGTGTGTCAATCTTGAGATATGATTAATCAAACTTTAATGCACAGCACTTTATAATGTAAACTTCAAAATTTTCAAATGTGCATAAAAATTGTTTAACTCGATGAAATTTCAAAATTTAAAATGTTTTTGATATCTAAAAAATGTTTCCTATCCAGTGATACCAATATTTATGAATTTCGTCCAAAATTGAGTATTTTTTTATTTTGAAAACCCCTTTTGACAACACCAATTTTGGAATCTTTAATTGAGCATAACTACACGAAAAATTCATGAAATTTCAAAATTTCAAGTGTTTTAGAATCTACTGAAAAATCTCTATCGAATGGTATCAAAATCATTGAGATCCTGTGTGTCAATCTTGAGATATGATTAATCAAACTTTAATGCACAGCACTTTATAATGTAAACTTCAAAATTTTCAAATGTGCATAAAAATTGTTTAACTCGATGAAATTTCAAAATTTAAAATGTTTTTGATATCTAAAAAATGTTTCCTATCCAGTGATACCAATATTTATGAATTTCGTCCAAAATTGAGTATTTTTTTATTTTGAAAACCCCTTTTGACAACACCAATTTTGGAATCTTTAATTGAGCATAACTACACGAAAAATTCATGAAATTTCAAAATTTCAAGTGTTTTAGAATCTACTGAAAAATCTCTATCGAATGGTATCAAAATCATTGAGATCCTGTGTGTCAATCTTGAGATATGATTAATCAAACTTTAATGCACAGCACTTTATAATGTAAACTTCAAAATTTTCAAATGTGCATAAAAATTGTTTAACTCGATGAAATTTCAAAATTTAAAATGTTTTTGATATCTAAAAAATGTTTCCTATCCAGTGATACCAATATTTATGAATTTCGTCCAAAATTGAGTATTTTTTTATTTTGAAAACCCCTTTTGACAACACCAATTTTGGAATCTTTAATTGAGCATAACTACACGAAAAATTCATGAAATTTCAAAATTTCAAGTGTTTTAGAATCTACTGAAAAATCTCTATCGAATGGTATCAAAATCATTGAGATCCTGTGTGTCAATCTTGAGATATGATTAATCAAACTTTAATGCACAGCACTTTATAATGTAAACTTCAAAATTTTCAAATGTGCATAAAAATTGTTTAACTCGATGAAATTTCAAAATTTAAAATGTTTTTGATATCTAAAAAATGTTTCCTATCCAGTGATACCAATATTTATGAATTTCGTCCAAAATTGAGTATTTTTTTATTTTGAAAACCCCTTTTGACAACACCAATTTTGGAATCTTTAATTGAGCATAACTACACGAAAAATTCATGAAATTTCAAAATTTCAAGTGTTTTAGAATCTACTGAAAAATCTCTATCGAATGGTATCAAAATCATTGAGATCCTGTGTGTCAATCTTGAGATATGATTAATCAAACTTTAATGCACAGCACTTTATAATGTAAACTTCAAAATTTTCAAATGTGCATAAAAATTGTTTAACTCGATGAAATTTCAAAATTTAAAATGTTTTTGATATCTAAAAAATGTTTCCTATCCAGTGATACCAATATTTATGAATTTCGTCCAAAATTGAGTATTTTTTTATTTTGAAAACCCCTTTTGACAACACCAATTTTGGAATCTTTAATTGAGCATAACTACACGAAAAATTCATGAAATTTCAAAATTTCAAGTGTTTTAGAATCTACTGAAAAATCTCTATCGAATGGTATCAAAATCATTGAGATCCTGTGTGTCAATCTTGAGATATGATTAATCAAACTTTAATGCACAGCACTTTATAATGTAAACTTCAAAATTTTCAAATGTGCATAAAAATTGTTTAACTCGATGAAATTTCAAAATTTAAAATGTTTTTGATATCTAAAAAATGTTTCCTATCCAGTGATACCAATATTTATGAATTTCGTCCAAAATTGAGTATTTTTTTATTTTGAAAACCCCTTTTGACAACACCAATTTTGGAATCTTTAATTGAGCATAACTACACGAAAAATTCATGAAATTTCAAAATTTCAAGTGTTTTAGAATCTACTGAAAAATCTCTATCGAATGGTATCAAAATCATTGAGATCCTGTGTGTCAATCTTGAGATATGATTAATCAAACTTTAATGCACAGCACTTTATAATGTAAACTTCAAAATTTTCAAATGTGCATAAAAATTGTTTAACTCGATGAAATTTCAAAATTTAAAATGTTTTTGATATCTAAAACATGTTTCCTATCCAGTGATACCAATATTTATGAATTTCGTCCAAAATTGAGTATTTTTTTATTTTGAAAACCCCTTTTGACAACACCAATTTTGGAATCTTTAATTGAGCATAACTACACGAAAAATTCATGAAATTTCAAAATTTCAAGTGTTTTAGAATCTACTGAAAAATCTCTATCGAATGGTATCAAAATCATTGAGATCCTGTGTGTCAATCTTGAGATATGATTAATCAAACTTTAATGCACAGCACTTTATAATGTAAACTTCAAAATTTTCAAATGTGCATAAAAATTGTTTAACTCGATGAAATTTCAAAATTTAAAATGTTTTTGATATCTAAAAAATGTTTCCTATCCAGTGATACCAATATTTATGAATTTCGTCCAAAATTGAGTATTTTTTTATTTTGAAAACCCCTTTTGACAACACCAATTTTGGAATCTTTAATTGAGCATAACTACACGAAAAATTCATGAAATTTCAAAATTTCAAGTGTTTTAGAATCTACTGAAAAATCTCTATCGAATGGTATCAAAATCATTGAGATCCTGTGTGTCAATCTTGAGATATGATTAATCAAACTTTAATGCACAGCACTTTATAATGTAAACTTCAAAATTTTCAAATGTGCATAAAAATTGTTTAACTCGATGAAATTTCAAAATTTAAAATGTTTTTGATATCTAAAAAATGTTTCCTATCCAGTGATACCAATATTTATGAATTTCGTCCAAAATTGAGTATTTTTTTATTTTGAAAACCCCTTTTGACAACACCAATTTTGGAATCTTTAATTGAGCATAACTACACGAAAAATTCATGAAATTTCAAAATTTCAAGTGTTTTAGAATCTACTGAAAAATCTCTATCGAATGGTATCAAAATCATTGAGATCCTGTGTGTCAATCTTGAGATATGATTAATCAAACTTTAATGCACAGCACTTTATAATGTAAACTTCAAAATTTTCAAATGTGCATAAAAATTGTTTAACTCGATGAAATTTCAAAATTTAAAATGTTTTTGATATCTAAAAAATGTTTCCTATCCAGTGATACCAATATTTATGAATTTCGTCCAAAATTGAGTATTTTTTTATTTTGAAAACCCCTTTTGACAACACCAATTTTGGAATCTTTAATTGAGCATAACTACACGAAAAATTCATGAAATTTCAAAATTTCAAGTGTTTTAGAATCTACTGAAAAATCTCTATCGAATGGTATCAAAATCATTGAGATCCTGTGTGTCAATCTTGAGATATGATTAATCAAACTTTAATGCACAGCACTTTATAATGTAAACTTCAAAATTTTCAAATGTGCATAAAAATTGTTTAACTCGATGAAATTTCAAAATTTAAAATGTTTTTGATATCTAAAAAATGTTTCCTATCCAGTGATACCAATATTTATGAATTTCGTCCAAAATTGAGTATTTTTTTATTTTGAAAACCCCTTTTGACAACACCAATTTTGGAATCTTTAATTGAGCATAACTACACGAAAAATTCATGAAATTTCAAAATTTCAAGTGTTTTAGAATCTACTGAAAAATCTCTATCGAATGGTATCAAAATCATTGAGATCCTGTGTGTCAATCTTGAGATATGATTAATCAAACTTTAATGCACAGCACTTTATAATGTAAACTTCAAAATTTTCAAATGTGCATAAAAATTGTTTAACTCGATGAAATTTCAAAATTTAAAATGTTTTTGATATCTAAAAAATGTTTCCTATCCAGTGATACCAATATTTATGAATTTCGTCCAAAATTGAGTATTTTTTTATTTTGAAAACCCCTTTTGACAACACCAATTTTGGAATCTTTAATTGAGCATAACTACACGAAAAATTCATGAAATTTCAAAATTTCAAGTGTTTTAGAATCTACTGAAAAATCTCTATCGAATGGTATCAAAATCATTGAGATCCTGTGTGTCAATCTTGAGATATGATTAATCAAACTTTAATGCACAGCACTTTATAATGTAAACTTCAAAATTTTCAAATGTGCATAAAAATTGTTTAACTCGATGAAATTTCAAAATTTAAAATGTTTTTGATATCTAAAAAATGTTTCCTATCCAGTGATACCAATATTTATGAATTTCGTCCAAAATTGAGTATTTTTTTATTTTGAAAACCCCTTTTGACAACACCAATTTTGGAATCTTTAATTGAGCATAACTACACGAAAAATTCATGAAATTTCAAAATTTCAAGTGTTTTAGAATCTACTGAAAAATCTCTATCGAATGGTATCAAAATCATTGAGATCCTGTGTGTCAATCTTGAGATATGATTAATCAAACTTTAATGCACAGCACTTTATAATGTAAACTTCAAAATTTTCAAATGTGCATAAAAATTGTTTAACTCGATGAAATTTCAAAATTTAAAATGTTTTTGATATCTAAAAAATGTTTGCTATCCAGTGATACCAATATTTATGAATTTCGTCCAAAATTGAGTATTTTTTTATTTTGAAAACCCCTTTTGACAACACCAATTTTGGAATCTTTAATTGAGCATAACTACACGAAAAATTCATGAAATTTCAAAATTTCAAGTGTTTTAGAATCTACTGAAAAATCTCTATCGAATGGTATCAAAATCATTGAGATCCTGTGTGTCAATCTTGAGATATGATTAATCAAACTTTAATGCACAGCACTTTATAATGTAAACTTCAAAATTTTCAAATGTGCATAAAAATTGTTTAACTCGATGAAATTTCAAAATTTAAAATGTTTTTGATATCTAAAAAATGTTTCCTATCCAGTGATACCAATATTTATGAATTTCGTCCAAAATTGAGTATTTTTTTATTTTGAAAACCCCTTTTGACAACACCAATTTTGGAATCTTTAATTGAGCATAACTACACGAAAAATTCATGAAATTTCAAAATTTCAAGTGTTTTAGAATCTACTGAAAAATCTCTATCGAATGGTATCAAAATCATTGAGATCCTGTGTGTCAATCTTGAGATATGATTAATCAAACTTTAATGCACAGCACTTTATAATGTAAACTTCAAAATTTTCAAATGTGCATAAAAATTGTTTAACTCGATGAAATTTCAAAATTTAAAATGTTTTTGATATCTAAAAAATGTTTCCTATCCAGTGATACCAATATTTATGAATTTCGTCCAAAATTGAGTATTTTTTTATTTTGAAAACCCCTTTTGACAACACCAATTTTGGAATATTTAATTGAGCATAACTACACGAAAAATTCATGAAATTTCAAAATTTCAAGTGTTTTAGAATCTACTGAAAAATCTCTATCGAATGGTATCAAAATCATTGAGATCCTGTGTGTCAATCTTGAGATATGATTAATCAAACTTTAATGCACAGCACTTTATAATGTAAACTTCAAAATTTTCAAATGTGCATAAAAATTGTTTAACTCGATGAAATTTCAAAATTTAAAATGTTTTTGATATCTAAAAAATGTTTCCTATCCAGTGATACCAATATTTATGAATTTCGTCCAAAATTGAGTATTCTTTTTATTTTGAAAACCCCTTTTGACAACACCAATTTTGGAATCTTTAATTGAGCATAACTACACGAAAAATTCATGAAATTTCAAAATTTCAAGTGTTTTAGAATCTACTGAAAAATCTCTATCGAATGGTATCAAAATCATTGAGATTCTGTCTGTCAATCTTGAGATATGATTAATCAAACTTTAATGCACAGCACTTTATAATGTAAACTTCAAAATTTTCAAATGTGCATAAAAATTGTTTAACTCGATGAAATTTCAAAATTTAAAATGTTTTTGATATCTAAAAAATGTTTCCTATCCAGTGATACCAATATTTATGAATTTCGTCCAAAATTGAGTATTTTTTTATTTTGAAAACCCCTTTTGACAACACCAATTTTGGAATCTTTAATTGAGCATAACTACACGAAAAATTCATGAAATTTCAAAATTTCAAGTGTTTTAGAATCTACTGAAAAATCTCTATCGAATGGTATCAAAATCATTGAGATCCTGTGTGTCAATCTTGAGATATGATTAATCAAACTTTAATGCACAGCACTTTATAATGTAAACTTCAAAATTTTCAAATGTGCATAAAAATTGTTTAACTCGATGAAATTTCAAAATTTAAAATGTTTTTGATATCTAAAAAATGTTTCCTATCCAGTGATACCAATATTTATGAATTTCGTCCAAAATTGAGTATTTTTTTATTTTGAAAACCCCTTTTGACAACACCAATTTTGGAATCTTTAATTGAGCATAACTACACGAAAAATTCATGAAATTTCAAAATTTCAAGTGTTTTAGAATCTACTGAAAAATCTCTATCGAATGGTATCAAAATCATTGAGATCCTGTGTGTCAATCTTGAGATATGATTAATCAAACTTTAATGCACAGCACTTTATAATGTAAACTTCAAAATTTTCAAATGTGCATAAAAATTGTTTAACTCGATGAAATTTCAAAATTTAAAATGTTTTTGATATCTAAAAAATGTTTCCTATCCAGTGATACCAATATTTATGAATTTCGTCCAAAATTGAGTATTTTTTTTATTTTGAAAACCCCTTTTGACAACACCAATTTTGGAATCTTTAATTGAGCATAACTACACGAATAATTCATGAAATTTCAAAATTTCAAGTGTTTTAGAATCTACTGAAAAATCTCTATCGAATGGTATCAAAATCATTGAGATCCTGTGTGTCAATCTTGAGATATGATTAATCAAACTTTAATGCACAGCACTTTATAATGTAAACTTCAAAATTTTCAAATGTGCATAAAAATTGTTTAACTCGATGAAATTTCAAAATTTAAAATGTTTTTGATATCTAAAAAATGTTTCCTATCCAGTGATACCAATATTTATGAATTTCGTCCAAAATTGAGTATTTTTTTATTTTGAAAACCCCTTTTGACAACACCAATTTTGGAATCTTTAATTGAGCATAACTACACGAAAAATTCATGAAATTTCAAAATTTCAAGTGTTTTAGAATCTACTGAAAAATCTCTATCGAATGGTATCAAAATCATTGAGATCCTGTGTGTCAATCTTGAGATATGATTAATCAAACTTTAATGCACAGCACTTTATAATGTAAACTTCAAAATTTTCAAATGTGCATAAAAATTGTTTAACTCGATGAAATTTCAAAATTTAAAATGTTTTTGATATCTAAAAAATGTTTCCTATCCAGTGATACCAATATTTATGAATTTCGTCCAAAATTGAGTATTTTTTTATTTTGAAAACCCCTTTTGACAACACCAATTTTGGAATCTTTAATTGAGCATAACTACACGAAAAATTCATGAAATTTCAAAATTTCAAGTGTTTTAGAATCTACTGAAAAATCTCTATCGAATGGTATCAAAATCATTGAGATCCTGTGTGTCAATCTTGAGATATGATTAATCAAACTTTAATGCACAGCACTTTATAATGTAAACTTCAAAATTTTCAAATGTGCATAAAAATTGTTTAACTCGATGAAATTTCAAAATTTAAAATGTTTTTGATATCTAAAAAATGTTTCCTATCCAGTGATACCAATATTTATGAATTTCGTCCAAAATTGAGTATTTTTTTATTTTGAAAACCCCTTTTGACAACACCAATTTTGGAATCTTTAATTGAGCATAACTACACGAAAAATTCATGAAATTTCAAAATTTCAAGTGTTTTAGAATCTACTGAAAAATCTCTATCGAATGGTATCAAAATCATTGAGATCCTGTGTGTCAATCTTGAGATATGATTAATCAAACTTTAATGCACAGCACTTTATAATGTAAACTTCAAAATTTTCAAATGTGCATAAAAATTGTTTAACTCGATGAAATTTCAAAATTTAAAATGTTTTTGATATATAAAAAATGTTTCCTATCCAGTGATACCAATATTTATGAATTTCGTCCAAAATTGAGTATTTTTTTATTTTGAAAACCCCTTTTGACAACACCAATTTTGGAATCTTTAATTGAGCATAACTACACGAAAAATTCATGAAATTTCAAAATTTCAAGTGTTTTAGAATCTACTGAAAAATCTCTATCGAATGGTATCAAAATCATTGAGATCCTGTGTGTCAATCTTGAGATATGATTAATCAAACTTTAATGCACAGCACTTTATAATGTAAACTTCAAAATTTTCAAATGTGCATAAAAATTGTTTAACTCGATGAAATTTCAAAATTTAAAATGTTTTTGATATCTAAAAAATGTTTCCTATCCAGTGATACCAATATTTATGAATTTCGTCCAAAATTGAGTATTCTTTTTATTTTGAAAACCCCTTTTGACAACACCAATTTTGGAATCTTTAATTGAGCATAACTACACGAAAAATTCATGAAATTTCAAAATTTCAAGTGTTTTAGAATCTACTGAAAAATCTCTATCGAATGGTATCAAAATCATTGAGATTCTGTCTGTCAATCTTGAGATATGATTAATCAAACTTTAATGCACAGCACTTTATAATGTAAACTTCAAAATTTTCAAATGTGCATAAAAATTGTTTAACTCGATGAAATTTCAAAATTTAAAATGTTTTTGATATCTAAAAAATGTTTCCTATCCAGTGATACCAATATTTATGAATTTCGTCCAAAATTGAGTATTTTTTTATTTTGAAAACCCCTTTTGACAACACCAATTTTGGAATCTTTAATTGAGCATAACTACACGAAAAATTCATGAAATTTCAAAATTTCAAGTGTTTTAGAATCTACTGAAAAATCTCTATCGAATGGTATCAAAATCATTGAGATCCTGTGTGTCAATCTTGAGATATGATTAATCAAACTTTAATGCACAGCACTTTATAATGTAAACTTCAAAATTTTCAAATGTGCATAAAAATTGTTTAACTCGATGAAATTTCAAAATTTAAAATGTTTTTGATATCTAAAAAATGTTTCCTATCCAGTGATACCAATATTTATGAATTTCGTCCAAAATTGAGTATTTTTTTTATTTTGAAAACCCCTTTTGACAACACCAATTTTGGAATCTTTAATTGAGCATAACTACACGAAAAATTCATGAAATTTCAAAATTTCAAGTGTTTTAGAATCTACTGAAAAATCTCTATCGAATGGTATCAAAATCGTTGAGATCCTGTGTGTCAATCTTGAGATATGATTAATCAAACTTTAATGCACAGCACTTTATAATGTAAACTTCAAAATTTTCAAATGTGCATAAAAATTGTTTAACTCGATGAAATTTCAAAATTTAAAATGTTTTTGATATATAAAAAATGTTTCCTATCCAGTGATACCAATATTTATGAATTTCGTCCAAAATTGAGTATTTTTTTATTTTGAAAACCCCTTTTGACAACACCAATTTTGGAATCTTTAATTGAGCATAACTACACGAAAAATTCATGAAATTTCAAAATTTCAAGTGTTTTAGAATCTACTGAAAAATCTCTATCGAATGGTATCAAAATCATTGAGATCCTGTGTGTCAATCTTGAGATATGATTAATCAAACTTTAATGCACAGCACTTTATAATGTAAACTTCAAAATTTTCAAATGTGCATAAAAATTGTTTAACTCGATGAAATTTCAAAATTTAAAATGTTTTTGATATATAAAAAATGTTTCCTATCCAGTGATACCAATATTTATGAATTTCGTCCAAAATTGAGTATTTTTTTATTTTGAAAACCCCTTTTGACAACACCAATTTTGGAATCTTTAATTGAGCATAACTACACGAAAAATTCATGAAATTTCAAAATTTCAAGTGTTTTAGAATCTACTGAAAAATCTCTATCGAATGGTATCAAAATCATTGAGATCCTGTGTGTCAATCTTGAGATATGATTAATCAAACTTTAATGCACAGCACTTTATAATGTAAACTTCAAAATTTTCAAATGTGCATAAAAATTGTTTAACTCGATGAAATTTCAAAATTTAAAATGTTTTTGATATCTAAAAAATGTTTCCTATCCAGTGATACCAATATTTATGAATTTCGTCCAAAATTGAGTATTCTTTTTATTTTGAAAACCCCTTTTGACAACACCAATTTTGGAATCTTTAATTGAGCATAACTACACGAAAAATTCATGAAATTTCAAAATTTCAAGTGTTTTAGAATCTACTGAAAAATCTCTATCGAATGGTATCAAAATCATTGAGATTCTGTCTGTCAATCTTGAGATATGATTAATCAAACTTTAATGCACAGCACTTTATAATGTAAACTTCAAAATTTTCAAATGTGCATAAAAATTGTTTAACTCGATGAAATTTCAAAATTTAAAATGTTTTTGATATCTAAAAAATGTTTCCTATCCAGTGATACCAATATTTATGAATTTCGTCCAAAATTGAGTATTTTTTTATTTTGAAAACCCCTTTTGACAACACCAATTTTGGAATCTTTAATTGAGCATAACTACACGAAAAATTCATGAAATTTCAAAATTTCAAGTGTTTTAGAATCTACTGAAAAATCTCTATCGAATGGTATCAAAATCATTGAGATCCTGTGTGTCAATCTTGAGATATGATTAATCAAACTTTAATGCACAGCACTTTATAATGTAAACTTCAAAATTTTCAAATGTGCATAAAAATTGTTTAACTCGATGAAATTTCAAAATTTAAAATGTTTTTGATATCTAAAAAATGTTTCCTATCCAGTGATACCAATATTTATGAATTTCGTCCAAAATTGAGTATTTTTTTATTTTGAAAACCCCTTTTGACAACACCAATTTTGGAATCTTTAATTGAGCATAACTACACGAAAAATTCATGAAATTTCAAAATTTCAAGTGTTTTAGAATCTACTGAAAAATCTCTATCGAATGGTATCAAAATCATTGAGATCCTGTGTGTCAATCTTGAGATATGATTAATCAAACTTTAATGCACAGCACTTTATAATGTAAACTTCAAAATTTTCAAATGTGCATAAAAATTGTTTAACTCGATGAAATTTCAAAATTTAAAATGTTTTTGATATCTAAAACATGTTTCCTATCCAGTGATACCAATATTTATGAATTTCGTCCAAAATTGAGTATTTTTTTTATTTTGAAAACCCCTTTTGACAACACCAATTTTGGAATCTTTAATTGAGCATAACTACACGAAAAATTCATGAAATTTCAAAATTTCAAGTGTTTTAGAATCTACTGAAAAATCTCTATCGAATGGTATCAAAATCATTGAGATCCTGTGTGTCAATCTTGAGATATGATTAATCAAACTTTAATGCACAGCACTTTATAATGTAAACTTCAAAATTTTCAAATGTGCATAAAAATTGTTTAACTCGATGAAATTTCAAAATTTAAAATGTTTTTGATATCTAAAAAATGTTTCCTATCCAGTGATACCAATATTTATGAATTTCGTCCAAAATTGAGTATTTTTTTTATTTTGAAAACCCCTTTTGACAACACCAATTTTGGAATCTTTAATTGAGCATAACTACACGAAAAATTCATGAAATTTCAAAATTTCAAGTGTTTTAGAATCTACTGAAAAATCTCTATCGAATGGTATCAAAATCATTGAGATCCTGTGTGTCAATCTTGAGATATGATTAATCAAACTTTAATGCACAGCACTTTATAATGTAAACTTCAAAATTTTCAAATGTGCATAAAAATTGTTTAACTCGATGAAATTTCAAAATTTAAAATGTTTTTGATATCTAAAAAATGTTTCCTACCTAGTGATACCAATATTTATGAATTTCGTCCAAAATTGAGTATTTTTTTATTTTGAAAACCCCTTTTGACAACACCAATTTTGGAATCTTTAATTGAGCATAACTACACGAAAAATTCATGAAATTTCAAAATTTCAAGTGTTTTAGAATCTACTGAAAAATCTCTATCGAATGGTATCAAAATCATTGAGATCCTGTGTGTCAATCTTGAGATATGATTAATCAAACTTTAATGCACAGCACTTTATAATGTAAACTTCAAAATTTTCAAATGTGCATAAAAATTGTTTAACTCGATGAAATTTCAAAATTTAAAATGTTTTTGATATCTAAAAAATGTTTCCTATCCAGTGATACCAATATTTATGAATTTCGTCCAAAATTGAGTATTTTTTTTATTTTGAAAACCCCTTTTGACAACACCAATTTTGGAATCTTTAATTGAGCATAACTACACGAAAAATTCATGAAATTTCAAAATTTCAAGTGTTTTAGAATCTACTGAAAAATCTCTATCGAATGGTATCAAAATCATTGAGATCCTGTGTGTCAATCTTGAGATATGATTAATCAAACTTTAATGCACAGCACTTTATAATGTAAACTTCAAAATTTTCAAATGTGCATAAAAATTGTTTAACTCGATGAAATTTCAAAATTTAAAATGTTTTTGATATCTAAAAAATGTTTCCTATCCAGTGATACCAATATTTATGAATTTCGTCCAAAATTGAGTATTTTTTTATTTTGAAAACCCCTTTTGACAACACCAATTTTGGAATCTTTAATTGAGCATAACTACACGAAAAATTCATGAAATTTCAAAATTTCAAGTGTTTTAGAATCTACTGAAAAATCTCTATCGAATGGTATCAAAATCATTGAGATCCTGTGTGTCAATCTTGAGATATGATTAATCAAACTTTAATGCACAGCACTTTATAATGTAAACTTCAAAATTTTCAAATGTGCATAAAAATTGTTTAACTCGATGAAATTTCAAAATTTAAAATGTTTTTGATATCTAAAAAATGTTTCCTACCTAGTGATACCAATATTTATGAATTTCGTCCAAAATTGAGTATTTTTTTATTTTGAAAACCCCTTTTGACAACACCAATTTTGGAATCTTTAATTGAGCATAACTACACGAAAAATTCATGAAATTTCAAAATTTCAAGTGTTTTAGAATCTACTGAAAAATCTCTATCGAATGGTATCAAAATCATTGAGATCCTGTGTGTCAATCTTGAGATATGATTAATCAAACTTTAATGCACAGCACTTTATAATGTAAACTTCAAAATTTTCAAATGTGCATAAAAATTGTTTAACTCGATGAAATTTCAAAATTTAAAATGTTTTTGATATCTAAAAAATGTTTCCTATCCAGTGATACCAATATTTATGAATTTCGTCCAAAATTGAGTATTTTTTTTATTTTGAAAACCCCTTTTGACAACACCAATTTTGGAATCTTTAATTGAGCATAACTACACGAAAAATTCATGAAATTTCAAAATTTCAAGTGTTTTAGAATCTACTGAAAAATCTCTATCGAATGGTATCAAAATCATTGAGATCCTGTGTGTTAATCTTGAGATATGATTAATCAAACTTTAATGCACAGCACTTTATAATGTAAACTTCAAAATTTTCAAATGTGCATAAAAATTGTTTAACTCGATGAAATTTCAAAATTTAAAATGTTTTTGATATCTAAAAAATGTTTCCTATCCAGTGATACCAATATTTATGAATTTCGTCCAAAATTGAGTATTTTTTTTATTTTGAAAACCCCTTTTGACAACACCAATTTTGGAATCTTTAATTGAGCATAACTACACGAAAAATTCATGAAATTTCAAAATTTCAAGTGTTTTAGAATCTACTGAAAAATCTCTATCGAATGGTATCAAAATCATTGAGATCCTGTGTGTCAATCTTGAGATATGATTAATCAAACTTTAATGCACAGCACTTTATAATGTAAACTTCAAAATTTTCAAATGTGCATAAAAATTGTTTAACTCGATGAAATTTCAAAATTTAAAATGTTTTTGATATCTAAAAAATGTTTCCTATCCAGTGATACCAATATTTATGAATTTCGTCCAAAATTGAGTATTTTTTTATTTTGAAAACCCCTTTTGACAACACCAATTTTGGAATCTTTAATTGAGCATAACTACACGAAAAATTCATGAAATTTCAAAATTTCAAGTGTTTTAGAATCTACTGAAAAATCTCTATCGAATGGTATCAAAATCATTGAGATCCTGTGTGTCAATCTTGAGATATGATTAATCAAACTTTAATGCACAGCACTTTATAATGTAAACTTCAAAATTTTCAAATGTGCATAAAAATTGTTTAACTCGATGAAATTTCAAAATTTAAAATGTTTTTGATATCTAAAAAATGTTTCCTATCCAGTGATACCAATATTTATGAATTTCGTCCAAAATTGAGTATTTTTTTTATTTTGAAAACCCCTTTTGACAACACCAATTTTGGAATCTTTAATTGAGCATAACTACACGAAAAATTCATGAAATTTCAAAATTTCAAGTGTTTTAGAATCTACTGAAAAATCTCTATCGAATGGTATCAAAATCATTGAGATCCTGTGTGTTAATCTTGAGATATGATTAATCAAACTTTAATGCACAGCACTTTATAATGTAAACTTCAAAATTTTCAAATGTGCATAAAAATTGTTTAACTCGATGAAATTTCAAAATTTAAAATGTTTTTGATATCTAAAAAATGTTTCCTATCCAGTGATACCAATATTTATGAATTTCGTCCAAAATTGAGTATTTTTTTTATTTTGAAAACCCCTTTTGACAACACCAATTTTGGAATCTTTAATTGAGCATAACTACACGAAAAATTCATGAAATTTCAAAATTTCAAGTGTTTTAGAATCTACTGAAAAATCTCTATCGAATGGTATCAAAATCATTGAGATCCTGTGTGTCAATCTTGAGATATGATTAATCAAACTTTAATGCACAGCACTTTATAATGTAAACTTCAAAATTTTCAAATGTGCATAAAAATTGTTTAACTCGATGAAATTTCAAAATTTAAAATGTTTTTGATATCTAAAAAATGTTTCCTATCCAGTGATACCAATATTTATGAATTTCGTCCAAAATTGAGTATTTTTTTATTTTGAAAACCCCTTTTGACAACACCAATTTTGGAATCTTTAATTGAGCATAACTACACGAAAAATTCATGAAATTTCAAAATTTCAAGTGTTTTAGAATCTACTGAAAAATCTCTATCGAATGGTATCAAAATCATTGAGATCCTGTGTGTCAATCTTGAGATATGATTAATCAAACTTTAATGCACAGCACTTTATAATGTAAACTTCAAAATTTTCAAATGTGCATAAAAATTGTTTAACTCGATGAAATTTCAAAATTTAAAATGTTTTTGATATCTAAAAAATGTTTCCTATCCAGTGATACCAATATTTATGAATTTCGTCCAAAATTGAGTATTTTTTTATTTTGAAAACCCCTTTTGACAACACCAATTTTGGAATCTTTAATTGAGCATAACTACACGAAAAATTCATGAAATTTCAAAATTTCAAGTGTTTTAGAATCTACTGAAAAATCTCTATCGAATGGTATCAAAATCATTGAGATCCTGTCTGTCAATCTTGAGATATGATTAATCAAACTTTAATGCACAGCACTTTATAATGTAAACTTCAAAATTTTCAAATGTGCATAAAAATTGTTTAACTCGATGAAATTTCAAAATTTAAAATGTTTTTGATATCTAAAAAATGTTTCCTACCTAGTGATACCAATATTTATGAATTTCGTCCAAAATTGAGTATTTTTTTTATTTTGAAAACCCCTTTTGACAACACCAATTTTGGAATCTTTAATTGAGCATAACTACACGAAAAATTCATGAAATTTCAAAATTTCAAGTGTTTTAGAATCTACTGAAAAATCTCTATCGAATGGTATCAAAATCATTGAGATCCTGTGTGTCAATCTTGAGATATGATTAATCAAACTTTAATGCACAGCACTTTATAATGTAAACTTCAAAATTTTCAAATGTGCATAAAAATTGTTTAACTCGATGAAATTTCAAAATTTAAAATGTTTTTGATATCTAAAAAATGTTTCCTATCCAGTGATACCAATATTTATGAATTTCGTCCAAAATTGAGTATTTTTTTTATTTTGAAAACCCCTTTTGACAACACCAATTTTGGAATCTTTAATTGAGCATAACTACACGAAAAATTCATGAAATTTCAAAATTTCAAGTGTTTTAGAATCTACTGAAAAATCTCTATCGAATGGTATCAAAATCATTGAGATCCTGTGTGTCAATCTTGAGATATGATTAATCAAACTTTAATGCACAGCACTTTATAATGTAAACTTCAAAATTTTCAAATGTGCATAAAAATTGTTTAACTCGATGAAATTTCAAAATTTAAAATGTTTTTGATATCTAAAAAATGTTTCCTACCTAGTGATACCAATATTTATGAATTTCGTCCAAAATTGAGTATTTTTTTATTTTGAAAACCCCTTTTGACAACACCAATTTTGGAATCTTTAATTGAGCATAACTACACGAAAAATTCATGAAATTTCAAAATTTCAAGTGTTTTAGAATCTACTGAAAAATCTCTATCGAATGGTATCAAAATCATTGAGATCCTGTGTGTCAATCTTGAGATATGATTAATCAAACTTTAATGCACAGCACTTTATAATGTAAACTTCAAAATTTTCAAATGTGCATAAAAATTGTTTAACTCGATGAAATTTCAAAATTTAAAATGTTTTTGATATCTAAAAAATGTTTCCTATCCAGTGATACCAATATTTATGAATTTCGTCCAAAATTGAGTATTTTTTTTATTTTGAAAACCCCTTTTGACAACACCAATTTTGGAATCTTTAATTGAGCATAACTACACGAAAAATTCATGAAATTTCAAAATTTCAAGTGTTTTAGAATCTACTGAAAAATCTCTATCGAATGGTATCAAAATCATTGAGATCCTGTGTGTCAATCTTGAGATATGATTAATCAAACTTTAATGCACAGCACTTTATAATGTAAACTTCAAAATTTTCAAATGTGCATAAAAATTGTTTAACTCGATGAAATTTCAAAATTTAAAATGTTTTTGATATCTAAAAAATGTTTCCTATCCAGTGATACCAATATTTATGAATTTCGTCCAAAATTGAGTATTTTTTTTATTTTGAAAACCCCTTTTGACAACACCAATTTTGGAATCTTTAATTGAGCATAACTACACGAAAAATTCATGAAATTTCAAAATTTCAAGTGTTTTAGAATCTACTGAAAAATCTCTATCGAATGGTATCAAAATCATTGAGATCCTGTGTGTCAATCTTGAGATATGATTAATCAAACTTTAATGCACAGCACTTTATAATGTAAACTTCAAAATTTTCAAATGTGCATAAAAATTGTTTAACTCGATGAAATTTCAAAATTTAAAATGTTTTTGATATCTAAAAAATGTTTCCTACCTAGTGATACCAATATTTATGAATTTCGTCCAAAATTGAGTATTTTTTTATTTTGAAAACCCCTTTTGACAACACCAATTTTGGAATCTTTAATTGAGCATAACTACACGAAAAATTCATGAAATTTCAAAATTTCAAGTGTTTTAGAATCTACTGAAAAATCTCTATCGAATGGTATCAAAATCATTGAGATCCTGTGTGTCAATCTTGAGATATGATTAATCAAACTTTAATGCACAGCACTTTATAATGTAAACTTCAAAATTTTCAAATGTGCATAAAAATTGTTTAACTCGATGAAATTTCAAAATTTAAAATGTTTTTGATATCTAAAAAATGTTTCCTATCCAGTGATACCAATATTTATGAATTTCGTCCAAAATTGAGTATTTTTTTTATTTTGAAAACCCCTTTTGACAACACCAATTTTGGAATCTTTAATTGAGCATAACTACACGAAAAATTCATGAAATTTCAAAATTTCAAGTGTTTTAGAATCTACTGAAAAATCTCTATCGAATGGTATCAAAATCATTGAGATCCTGTGTGTCAATCTTGAGATATGATTAATCAAACTTTAATGCACAGCACTTTATAATGTAAACTTCAAAATTTTCAAATGTGCATAAAAATTGTTTAACTCGATGAAATTTCAAAATTTAAAATGTTTTTGATATCTAAAAAATGTTTCCTACCTAGTGATACCAATATTTATGAATTTCGTCCAAAATTGAGTATTTTTTTATTTTGAAAACCCCTTTTGACAACACCAATTTTGGAATCTTTAATTGAGCATAACTACACGAAAAATTCATGAAATTTCAAAATTTCAAGTGTTTTAGAATCTACTGAAAAATCTCTATCGAATGGTATCAAAATCATTGAGATCCTGTGTGTCAATCTTGAGATATGATTAATCAAACTTTAATGCACAGCACTTTATAATGTAAACTTCAAAATTTTCAAATGTGCATAAAAATTGTTTAACTCGATGAAATTTCAAAATTTAAAATGTTTTTGATATCTAAAAAATGTTTCCTACCTAGTGATACCAATATTTATGAATTTCGTCCAAAATTGAGTATTTTTTTATTTTGAAAACCCCTTTTGACAACACCAATTTTGGAATCTTTAATTGAGCATAACTACACGAAAAATTCATGAAATTTCAAAATTTCAAGTGTTTTAGAATCTACTGAAAAATCTCTATCGAATGGTATCAAAATCATTGAGATCCTGTGTGTCAATCTTGAGATATGATTAATCAAACTTTAATGCACAGCACTTTATAATGTAAACTTCAAAATTTTCAAATGTGCATAAAAATTGTTTAACTCGATGAAATTTCAAAATTTAAAATGTTTTTGATATCTAAAAAATGTTTCCTATCCAGTGATACCAATATTTATGAATTTCGTCCAAAATTGAGTATTTTTTTTATTTTGAAAACCCCTTTTGACAACACCAATTTTGGAATCTTTAATTGAGCATAACTACACGAAAAATTCATGAAATTTCAAAATTTCAAGTGTTTTAGAATCTACTGAAAAATCTCTATCGAATGGTATCAAAATCATTGAGATCCTGTGTGTCAATCTTGAGATATGATTAATCAAACTTTAATGCACAGCACTTTATAATGTAAACTTCAAAATTTTCAAATGTGCATAAAAATTGTTTAACTCGATGAAATTTCAAAATTTAAAATGTTTTTGATATCTAAAAAATGTTTCCTACCTAGTGATACCAATATTTATGAATTTCGTCCAAAATTGAGTATTTTTTTATTTTGAAAACCCCTTTTGACAACACCAATTTTGGAATCTTTAATTGAGCATAACTACACGAAAAATTCATGAAATTTCAAAATTTCAAGTGTTTTAGAATCTACTGAAAAATCTCTATCGAATGGTATCAAAATCATTGAGATCCTGTGTGTCAATCTTGAGATATGATTAATCAAACTTTAATGCACAGCACTTTATAATGTAAACTTCAAAATTTTCAAATGTGCATAAAAATTGTTTAACTCGATGAAATTTCAAAATTTAAAATGTTTTTGATATCTAAAAAATGTTTCCTATCCAGTGATACCAATATTTATGAATTTCGTCCAAAATTGAGTATTTTTTTATTTTGAAAACCCCTTTTGACAACACCAATTTTGGAATCTTTAATTGAGCATAACTACACGAAAAATTCATGAAATTTCAAAATTTCAAGTGTTTTAGAATCTACTGAAAAATCTCTATCGAATGGTATCAAAATCATTGAGATCCTGTGTGTCAATCTTGAGATATGATTAATCAAACTTTAATGCACAGCACTTTATAATGTAAACTTCAAAATTTTCAAATGTGCATAAAAATTGTTTAACTCGATGAAATTTCAAAATTTAAAATGTTTTTGATATCTAAAAAATGTTTCCTATCCAGTGATACCAATATTTATGAATTTCGTCCAAAATTGAGTATTTTTTTATTTTGAAAACCCCTTTTGACAACACCAATTTTGGAATCTTTAATTGAGCATAACTACACGAAAAATTCATGAAATTTCAAAATTTCAAGTGTTTTAGAATCTACTGAAAAATCTCTATCGAATGGTATCAAAATCATTGAGATCCTGTGTGTCAATCTTGAGATATGATTAATCAAACTTTAATGCACAGCACTTTATAATGTAAACTTCAAAATTTTCAAATGTGCATAAAAATTGTTTAACTCGATGAAATTTCAAAATTTAAAATGTTTTTGATATCTAAAAAATGTTTCCTATCCAGTGATACCAATATTTATGAATTTCGTCCAAAATTGAGTATTTTTTTTATTTTGAAAACCCCTTTTGACAACACCAATTTTGGAATCTTTAATTGAGCATAACTACACGAAAAATTCATGAAATTTCAAAATTTCAAGTGTTTTAGAATCTACTGAAAAATCTCTATCGAATGGTATCAAAATCATTGAGATCCTGTGTGTTAATCTTGAGATATGATTAATCAAACTTTAATGCACAGCACTTTATAATGTAAACTTCAAAATTTTCAAATGTGCATAAAAATTGTTTAACTCGATGAAATTTCAAAATTTAAAATGTTTTTGATATCGAAAAAATGTTTCCTATCCAGTGATACCAATATTTATGAATTTCGTCCAAAATTGAGTATTTTTTTTATTTTGAAAACCCCTTTTGACAACACCAATTTTGGAATCTTTAATTGAGCATAACTACACGAAAAATTCATGAAATTTCAAAATTTCAAGTGTTTTAGAATCTACTGAAAAATCTCTATCGAATGGTATCAAAATCATTGAGATCCTGTGTGTCAATCTTGAGATATGATTAATCAAACTTTAATGCACAGCACTTTATAATGTAAACTTCAAAATTTTCAAATGTGCATAAAAATTGTTTAACTCGATGAAATTTCAAAATTTAAAATGTTTTTGATATCTAAAAAATGTTTCCTATCCAGTGATACCAATATTTATGAATTTCGTCCAAAATTGAGTATTTTTTTTATTTTGAAAACCCCTTTTGACAACACCAATTTTGGAATCTTTAATTGAGCATAACTACACGAAAAATTCATGAAATTTCAAAATTTCAAGTGTTTTAGAATCTACTGAAAAATCTCTATCGAATGGTATCAAAATCATTGAGATCCTGTGTGTCAATCTTGAGATATGATTAATCAAACTTTAATGCACAGCACTTTATAATGTAAACTTCAAAATTTTCAAATGTGCATAAAAATTGTTTAACTCGATGAAATTTCAAAATTTAAAATGTTTTTGATATCTAAAAAATGTTTCCTATCCAGTGATACCAATATTTATGAATTTCGTCCAAAATTGAGTATTTTTTTATTTTGAAAACCCCTTTTGACAACACCAATTTTGGAATCTTTAATTGAGCATAACTACACGAAAAATTCATGAAATTTCAAAATTTCAAGTGTTTTAGAATCTACTGAAAAATCTCTATCGAATGGTATCAAAATCATTGAGATCCTGTGTGTCAATCTTGAGATATGATTAATCAAACTTTAATGCACAGCACTTTATAATGTAAACTTCAAAATTTTCAAATGTGCATAAAAATTGTTTAACTCGATGAAATTTCAAAATTTAAAATGTTTTTGATATCTAAAAAATGTTTCCTACCTAGTGATACCAATATTTATGAATTTCGTCCAAAATTGAGTATTTTTTTATTTTGAAAACCCCTTTTGACAACACCAATTTTGGAATCTTTAATTGAGCATAACTACACGAAAAATTCATGAAATTTCAAAATTTCAAGTGTTTTAGAATCTACTGAAAAATCTCTATCGAATGGTATCAAAATCATTGAGATCCTGTGTGTCAATCTTGAGATATGATTAATCAAACTTTAATGCACAGCACTTTATAATGTAAACTTCAAAATTTTCAAATGTGCATAAAAATTGTTTAACTCGATGAAATTTCAAAATTTAAAATGTTTTTGATATCTAAAAAATGTTTCCTATCCAGTGATACCAATATTTATGAATTTCGTCCAAAATTGAGTATTTTTTTTATTTTGAAAACCCCTTTTGACAACACCAATTTTGGAATCTTTAATTGAGCATAACTACACGAAAAATTCATGAAATTTCAAAATTTCAAGTGTTTTAGAATCTACTGAAAAATCTCTATCGAATGGTATCAAAATCATTGAGATCCTGTGTGTTAATCTTGAGATATGATTAATCAAACTTTAATGCACAGCACTTTATAATGTAAACTTCAAAATTTTCAAATGTGCATAAAAATTGTTTAACTCGATGAAATTTCAAAATTTAAAATGTTTTTGATATCTAAAAAATGTTTCCTATCCAGTGATACCAATATTTATGAATTTCGTCCAAAATTGAGTATTTTTTTTATTTTGAAAACCCCTTTTGACAACACCAATTTTGGAATCTTTAATTGAGCATAACTACACGAAAAATTCATGAAATTTCAAAATTTCAAGTGTTTTAGAATCTACTGAAAAATCTCTATCGAATGGTATCAAAATCATTGAGATCCTGTGTGTCAATCTTGAGATATGATTAATCAAACTTTAATGCACAGCACTTTATAATGTAAACTTCAAAATTTTCAAATGTGCATAAAAATTGTTTAACTCGATGAAATTTCAAAATTTAAAATGTTTTTGATATCTAAAAAATGTTTCCTATCCAGTGATACCAATATTTATGAATTTCGTCCAAAATTGAGTATTTTTTTTATTTTGAAAACCCCTTTTGACAACACCAATTTTGGAATCTTTAATTGAGCATAACTACACGAAAAATTCATGAAATTTCAAAATTTCAAGTGTTTTAGAATCTACTGAAAAATCTCTATCGAATGGTATCAAAATCATTGAGATCCTGTGTGTCAATCTTGAGATATGATTAATCAAACTTTAATGCACAGCACTTTATAATGTAAACTTCAAAATTTTCAAATGTGCATAAAAATTGTTTAACTCGATGAAATTTCAAAATTTAAAATGTTTTTGATATCTAAAAAATGTTTCCTATCCAGTGATACCAATATTTATGAATTTCGTCCAAAATTGAGTATTTTTTTTATTTTGAAAACCCCTTTTGACAACACCAATTTTGGAATCTTTAATTGAGCATAACTACACGAAAAATTCATGAAATTTCAAAATTTCAAGTGTTTTAGAATCTACTGAAAAATCTCTATCGAATGGTATCAAAATCATTGAGATCCTGTGTGTCAATCTTGAGATATGATTAATCAAACTTTAATGCACAGCACTTTATAATGTAAACTTCAAAATTTTCAAATGTGCATAAAAATTGTTTAACTCGATGAAATTTCAAAATTTAAAATGTTTTTGATATCTAAAAAATGTTTCCTATCCAGTGATACCAATATTTATGAATTTCGTCCAAAATTGAGTATTTTTTTATTTTGAAAACCCCTTTTGACAACACCAATTTTGGAATCTTTAATTGAGCATAACTACACGAAAAATTCATGAAATTTCAAAATTTCAAGTGTTTTAGAATCTACTGAAAAATCTCTATCGAATGGTATCAAAATCAGTGAGATCCTGTGTGTCAATCTTGAGATATGATTAATCAAACTTTAATGCACAGCACTTTATAATGTAAACTTCAAAATTTTCAAATGTGCATAAAAATTGTTTAACTCGATGAAATTTCAAAATTTAAAATGTTTTTGATATCTAAAAAATGTTTCCTACCTAGTGATACCAATATTTATGAATTTCGTCCAAAATTGAGTATTTTTTTATTTTGAAAACCCCTTTTGACAACACCAATTTTGGAATCTTTAATTGAGCATAACTACACGAAAAATTCATGAAATTTCAAAATTTCAAGTGTTTTAGAATCTACTGAAAAATCTCTATCGAATGGTATCAAAATCATTGAGATCCTGTGTGTCAATCTTGAGATATGATTAATCAAACTTTAATGCACAGCACTTTATAATGTAAACTTCAAAATTTTCAAATGTGCATAAAAATTGTTTAACTCGATGAAATTTCAAAATTTAAAATGTTTTTGATATCTAAAAAATGTTTCCTATCCAGTGATACCAATATTTATGAATTTCGTCCAAAATTGAGTATTTTTTTTATTTTGAAAACCCCTTTTGACAACACCAATTTTGGAATCTTTAATTGAGCATAACTACACGAAAAATTCATGAAATTTCAAAATTTCAAGTGTTTTAGAATCTACTGAAAAATCTCTATCGAATGGTATCAAAATCATTGAGATCCTGTGTGTCAATCTTGAGATATGATTAATCAAACTTTAATGCACAGCACTTTATAATGTAAACTTCAAAATTTTCAAATGTGCATAAAAATTGTTTAACTCGATGAAATTTCAAAATTTAAAATGTTTTTGATATCTAAAAAATGTTTCCTACCTAGTGATACCAATATTTATGAATTTCGTCCAAAATTGAGTATTTTTTTATTTTGAAAACCCCTTTTGACAACACCAATTTTGGAATCTTTAATTGAGCATAACTACACGAAAAATTCATGAAATTTCAAAATTTCAAGTGTTTTAGAATCTACTGAAAAATCTCTATCGAATGGTATCAAAATCATTGAGATCCTGTGTGTCAATCTTGAGATATGATTAATCAAACTTTAATGCACAGCACTTTATAATGTAAACTTCAAAATTTTCAAATGTGCATAAAAATTGTTTAACTCGATGAAATTTCAAAATTTAAAATGTTTTTGATATCTAAAAAATGTTTCCTATCCAGTGATACCAATATTTATGAATTTCGTCCAAAATTGAGTATTTTTTTATTTTGAAAACCCCTTTTGACAACACCAATTTTGGAATCTTTAATTGAGCATAACTACACGAAAAATTCATGAAATTTCAAAATTTCAAGTGTTTTAGAATCTACTGAAAAATCTCTATCGAATGGTATCAAAATCATTGAGATCCTGTGTGTCAATCTTGAGATATGATTAATCAAACTTTAATGCACAGCACTTTATAATGTAAACTTCAAAATTTTCAAATGTGCATAAAAATTGTTTAACTCGATGAAATTTCAAAATTTAAAATGTTTTTGATATCTAAAAAATGTTTCCTACCTAGTGATACCAATATTTATGAATTTCGTCCAAAATTGAGTATTTTTTTATTTTGAAAACCCCTTTTGACAACACCAATTTTGGAATCTTTAATTGAGCATAACTACACGAAAAATTCATGAAATTTCAAAATTTCAAGTGTTTTAGAATCTACTGAAAAATCTCTATCGAATGGTATCAAAATCATTGAGATCCTGTGTGTCAATCTTGAGATATGATTAATCAAACTTTAATGCACAGCACTTTATAATGTAAACTTCAAAATTTTCAAATGTGCATAAAAATTGTTTAACTCGATGAAATTTCAAAATTTAAAATGTTTTTGATATCTAAAAAATGTTTCCTATCCAGTGATACCAATATTTATGAATTTCGTCCAAAATTGAGTATTTTTTTATTTTGAAAACCCCTTTTGACAACACCAATTTTGGAATCTTTAATTGAGCATAACTACACGAAAAATTCATGAAATTTCAAAATTTCAAGTGTTTTAGAATCTACTGAAAAATCTCTATCGAATGGTATCAAAATCATTGAGATCCTGTGTGTCAATCTTGAGATATGATTAATCAAACTTTAATGCACAGCACTTTATAATGTAAACTTCAAAATTTTCAAATGTGCATAAAAATTGTTTAACTCGATGAAATTTCAAAATTTAAAATGTTTTTGATATCTAAAAAATGTTTCCTATCCAGTGATACCAATATTTATGAATTTCGTCCAAAATTGAGTATTTTTTTATTTTGAAAACCCCTTTTGACAACACCAATTTTGGAATCTTTAATTGAGCATAACTACACGAAAAATTCATGAAATTTCAAAATTTCAAGTGTTTTAGAATCTACTGAAAAATCTCTATCGAATGGTATCAAAATCATTGAGATCCTGTGTGTCAATCTTGAGATATGATTAATCAAACTTTAATGCACAGCACTTTATAATGTAAACTTCAAAATTTTCAAATGTGCATAAAAATTGTTTAACTCGATGAAATTTCAAAATTTAAAATGTTTTTGATATCTAAAAAATGTTTCCTACCTAGTGATACCAATATTTATGAATTTCGTCCAAAATTGAGTATTTTTTTATTTTGAAAACCCCTTTTGACAACACCAATTTTGGAATCTTTAATTGAGCATAACTACACGAAAAATTCATGAAATTTCAAAATTTCAAGTGTTTTAGAATCTACTGAAAAATCTCTATCGAATGGTATCAAAATCATTGAGATCCTGTGTGTCAATCTTGAGATATGATTAATCAAACTTTAATGCACAGCACTTTATAATGTAAACTTCAAAATTTTCAAATGTGCATAAAAATTGTTTAACTCGATGAAATTTCAAAATTTAAAATGTTTTTGATATCTAAAAAATGTTTCCTATCCAGTGATACCAATATTTATGAATTTCGTCCAAAATTGAGTATTTTTTTATTTTGAAAACCCCTTTTGACAACACCAATTTTGGAATCTTTAATTGAGCATAACTACACGAAAAATTCATGAAATTTCAAAATTTCAAGTGTTTTAGAATCTACTGAAAAATCTCTATCGAATGGTATCAAAATCATTGAGATCCTGTGTGTCAATCTTGAGATATGATTAATCAAACTTTAATGCACAGCACTTTATAATGTAAACTTCAAAATTTTCAAATGTGCATAAAAATTGTTTAACTCGATGAAATTTCAAAATTTAAAATGTTTTTGATATCTAAAAAATGTTTCCTACCTAGTGATACCAATATTTATGAATTTCGTCCAAAATTGAGTATTTTTTTATTTTGAAAACCCCTTTTGACAACACCAATTTTGGAATCTTTAATTGAGCATAACTACACGAAAAATTCATGAAATTTCAAAATTTCAAGTGTTTTAGAATCTACTGAAAAATCTCTATCGAATGGTATCAAAATCATTGAGATCCTGTGTGTCAATCTTGAGATATGATTAATCAAACTTTAATGCACAGCACTTTATAATGTAAACTTCAAAATTTTCAAATGTGCATAAAAATTGTTTAACTCGATGAAATTTCAAAATTTAAAATGTTTTTGATATCTAAAAAATGTTTCCTATCCAGTGATACCAATATTTATGAATTTCGTCCAAAATTGAGTATTTTTTTATTTTGAAAACCCCTTTTGACAACACCAATTTTGGAATCTTTAATTGAGCATAACTACACGAAAAATTCATGAAATTTCAAAATTTCAAGTGTTTTAGAATCTACTGAAAAATCTCTATCGAATGGTATCAAAATCATTGAGATCCTGTGTGTCAATCTTGAGATATGATTAATCAAACTTTAATGCACAGCACTTTATAATGTAAACTTCAAAATTTTCAAATGTGCATAAAAATTGTTTAACTCGATGAAATTTCAAAATTTAAAATGTTTTTGATATCTAAAAAATGTTTCCTATCCAGTGATACCAATATTTATGAATTTCGTCCAAAATTGAGTATTTTTTTTATTTTGAAAACCCCTTTTGACAACACCAATTTTGGAATCTTTAATTGAGCATAACTACACGAAAAATTCATGAAATTTCAAAATTTCAAGTGTTTTAGAATCTACTGAAAAATCTCTATCGAATGGTATCAAAATCATTGAGATCCTGTGTGTTAATCTTGAGATATGATTAATCAAACTTTAATGCACAGCACTTTATAATGTAAACTTCAAAATTTTCAAATGTGCATAAAAATTGTTTAACTCGATGAAATTTCAAAATTTAAAATGTTTTTGATATCTAAAAAATGTTTCCTATCCAGTGATACCAATATTTATGAATTTCGTCCAAAATTGAGTATTTTTTTATTTTGAAAACCCCTTTTGACAACACCAATTTTGGAATCTTTAATTGAGCATAACTACACGAAAAATTCATGAAATTTCAAAATTTCAAGTGTTTTAGAATCTACTGAAAAATCTCTATCGAATGGTATCAAAATCATTGAGATCCTGTGTGTCAATCTTGAGATATGATTAATCAAACTTTAATGCACAGCACTTTATAATGTAAACTTCAAAATTTTCAAATGTGCATAAAAATTGTTTAACTCGATGAAATTTCAAAATTTAAAATGTTTTTGATATCTAAAAAATGTTTCCTACCTAGTGATACCAATATTTATGAATTTCGTCCAAAATTGAGTATTTTTTTATTTTGAAAACCCCTTTTGACAACACCAATTTTGGAATCTTTAATTGAGCATAACTACACGAAAAATTCATGAAATTTCAAAATTTCAAGTGTTTTAGAATCTACTGAAAAATCTCTATCGAATGGTATCAAAATCATTGAGATCCTGTGTGTCAATCTTGAGATATGATTAATCAAACTTTAATGCACAGCACTTTATAATGTAAACTTCAAAATTTTCAAATGTGCATAAAAATTGTTTAACTCGATGAAATTTCAAAATTTAAAATGTTTTTGATATCTAAAAAATGTTTCCTATCCAGTGATACCAATATTTATGAATTTCGTCCAAAATTGAGTATTTTTTTATTTTGAAAACCCCTTTTGACAACACCAATTTTGGAATCTTTAATTGAGCATAACTACACGAAAAATTCATGAAATTTCAAAATTTCAAGTGTTTTAGAATCTACTGAAAAATCTCTATCGAATGGTATCAAAATCATTGAGATCCTGTGTGTCAATCTTGAGATATGATTAATCAAACTTTAATGCACAGCACTTTATAATGTAAACTTCAAAATTTTCAAATGTGCATAAAAATTGTTTAACTCGATGAAATTTCAAAATTTAAAATGTTTTTGATATCTAAAAAATGTTTCCTACCTAGTGATACCAATATTTATGAATTTCGTCCAAAATTGAGTATTTTTTTATTTTGAAAACCCCTTTTGACAACACCAATTTTGGAATCTTTAATTGAGCATAACTACACGAAAAATTCATGAAATTTCAAAATTTCAAGTGTTTTAGAATCTACTGAAAAATCTCTATCGAATGGTATCAAAATCATTGAGATCCTGTGTGTCAATCTTGAGATATGATTAATCAAACTTTAATGCACAGCACTTTATAATGTAAACTTCAAAATTTTCAAATGTGCATAAAAATTGTTTAACTCGATGAAATTTCAAAATTTAAAATGTTTTTGATATCTAAAAAATGTTTCCTATCCAGTGATACCAATATTTATGAATTTCGTCCAAAATTGAGTATTTTTTTATTTTGAAAACCCCTTTTGACAACACCAATTTTGGAATCTTTAATTGAGCATAACTACACGAAAAATTCATGAAATTTCAAAATTTCAAGTGTTTTAGAATCTACTGAAAAATCTCTATCGAATGGTATCAAAATCATTGAGATCCTGTGTGTCAATCTTGAGATATGATTAATCAAACTTTAATGCACAGCACTTTATAATGTAAACTTCAAAATTTTCAAATGTGCATAAAAATTGTTTAACTCGATGAAATTTCAAAATTTAAAATGTTTTTGATATCTAAAAAATGTTTCCTATCCAGTGATACCAATATTTATGAATTTCGTCCAAAATTGAGTATTTTTTTATTTTGAAAACCCCTTTTGACAACACCAATTTTGGAATCTTTAATTGAGCATAACTACACGAAAAATTCATGAAATTTCAAAATTTCAAGTGTTTTAGAATCTACTGAAAAATCTCTATCGAATGGTATCAAAATCATTGAGATCCTGTGTGTTAATCTTGAGATATGATTAATCAAACTTTAATGCACAGCACTTTATAATGTAAACTTCAAAATTTTCAAATGTGCATAAAAATTGTTTAACTCGATGAAATTTCAAAATTTAAAATGTTTTTGATATCTAAAAAATGTTTCCTATCCAGTGATACCAATATTTATGAATTTCGTCCAAAATTGAGTATTTTTTTATTTTGAAAACCCCTTTTGACAACACCAATTTTGGAATCTTTAATTGAGCATAACTACACGAAAAATTCATGAAATTTCAAAATTTCAAGTGTTTTAGAATCTACTGAAAAATCTCTATCGAATGGTATCAAAATCATTGAGATCCTGTGTGTCAATCTTGAGATATGATTAATCAAACTTTAATGCACAGCACTTTATAATGTAAACTTCAAAATTTTCAAATGTGCATAAAAATTGTTTAACTCGATGAAATTTCAAAATTTAAAATGTTTTTGATATCTAAAAAATGTTTCCTATCCAGTGATACCAATATTTATGAATTTCGTCCAAAATTGAGTATTTTTTTATTTTGAAAACCCCTTTTGACAACACCAATTTTGGAATCTTTAATTGAGCATAACTACACGAAAAATTCATGAAATTTCAAAATTTCAAGTGTTTTAGAATCTACTGAAAAATCTCTATCGAATGGTATCAAAATCATTGAGATCCTGTGTGTCAATCTTGAGATATGATTAATCAAACTTTAATGCACAGCACTTTATAATGTAAACTTCAAAATTTTCAAATGTGCATAAAAATTGTTTAACTCGATGAAATTTCAAAATTTAAAATGTTTTTGATATCTAAAAAATGTTTCCTATCCAGTGATACCAATATTTATGAATTTCGTCCAAAATTGAGTATTTTTTTTATTTTGAAAACCCCTTTTGACAACACCAATTTTGGAATCTTTAATTGAGCATAACTACACGAAAAATTCATGAAATTTCAAAATTTCAAGTGTTTTAGAATCTACTGAAAAATCTCTATCGAATGGTATCAAAATCATTGAGATCCTGTGTGTCAATCTTGAGATATGATTAATCAAACTTTAATGCACAGCACTTTATAATGTAAACTTCAAAATTTTCAAATGTGCATAAAAATTGTTTAACTCGATGAAATTTCAAAATTTAAAATGTTTTTGATATCTAAAAAATGTTTCCTATCCAGTGATACCAATATTTATGAATTTCGTCCAAAATTGAGTATTTTTTTATTTTGAAAACCCCTTTTGACAACACCAATTTTGGAATCTTTAATTGAGCATAACTACACGAAAAATTCATGAAATTTCAAAATTTCAAGTGTTTTAGAATCTACTGAAAAATCTCTATCGAATGGTATCAAAATCATTGAGATCCTGTGTGTCAATCTTGAGATATGATTAATCAAACTTTAATGCACAGCACTTTATAATGTAAACTTCAAAATTTTCAAATGTGCATAAAAATTGTTTAACTCGATGAAATTTCAAAATTTAAAATGTTTTTGATATCTAAAAAATGTTTCCTATCCAGTGATACCAATATTTATGAATTTCGTCCAAAATTGAGTATTTTTTTATTTTGAAAACCCCTTTTGACAACACCAATTTTGGAATCTTTAATTGAGCATAACTACACGAAAAATTCATGAAATTTCAAAATTTCAAGTGTTTTAGAATCTACTGAAAAATCTCTATCGAATGGTATCAAAATCATTGAGATCCTGTGTGTCAATCTTGAGATATGATTAATCAAACTTTAATGCACAGCACTTTATAATGTAAACTTCAAAATTTTCAAATGTGCATAAAAATTGTTTAACTCGATGAAATTTCAAAATTTAAAATGTTTTTGATATCTAAAAAATGTTTCCTATCCAGTGATACCAATATTTATGAATTTCGTCCAAAATTGAGTATTTTTTTATTTTGAAAACCCCTTTTGACAACACCAATTTTGGAATCTTTAATTGAGCATAACTACACGAAAAATTCATGAAATTTCAAAATTTCAAGTGTTTTAGAATCTACTGAAAAATCTCTATCGAATGGTATCAAAATCATTGAGATCCTGTGTGTCAATCTTGAGATATGATTAATCAAACTTTAATGCACAGCACTTTATAATGTAAACTTCAAAATTTTCAAATGTGCATAAAAATTGTTTAACTCGATGAAATTTCAAAATTTAAAATGTTTTTGATATCTAAAAAATGTTTCCTATCCAGTGATACCAATATTTATGAATTTCGTCCAAAATTGAGTATTTTTTTTATTTTGAAAACCCCTTTTGACAACACCAATTTTGGAATCTTTAATTGAGCATAACTACACGAAAAATTCATGAAATTTCAAAATTTCAAGTGTTTTAGAATCTACTGAAAAATCTCTATCGAATGGTATCAAAATCATTGAGATCCTGTGTGTTAATCTTGAGATATGATTAATCAAACTTTAATGCACAGCACTTTATAATGTAAACTTCAAAATTTTCAAATGTGCATAAAAATTGTTTAACTCGATGAAATTTCAAAATTTAAAATGTTTTTGATATCTAAAAAATGTTTCCTATCCAGTGATACCAATATTTATGAATTTCGTCCAAAATTGAGTATTTTTTTATTTTGAAAACCCCTTTTGACAACACCAATTTTGGAATCTTTAATTGAGCATAACTACACGAAAAATTCATGAAATTTCAAAATTTCAAGTGTTTTAGAATCTACTGAAAAATCTCTATCGAATGGTATCAAAATCATTGAGATCCTGTGTGTCAATCTTGAGATATGATTAATCAAACTTTAATGCACAGCACTTTATAATGTAAACTTCAAAATTTTCAAATGTGCATAAAAATTGTTTAACTCGATGAAATTTCAAAATTTAAAATGTTTTTGATATCTAAAAAATGTTTCCTATCCAGTGATACCAATATTTATGAATTTCGTCCAAAATTGAGTATTTTTTTATTTTGAAAACCCCTTTTGACAACACCAATTTTGGAATCTTTAATTGAGCATAACTACACGAAAAATTCATGAAATTTCAAAATTTCAAGTGTTTTAGAATCTACTGAAAAATCTCTATCGAATGGTATCAAAATCATTGAGATCCTGTGTGTTAATCTTGAGATATGATTAATCAAACTTTAATGCACAGCACTTTATAATGTAAACTTCAAAATTTTCAAATGTGCATAAAAATTGTTTAACTCGATGAAATTTCAAAATTTAAAATGTTTTTGATATCTAAAAAATGTTTCCTATCCAGTGATACCAATATTTATGAATTTCGTCCAAAATTGAGTATTTTTTTATTTTGAAAACCCCTTTTGACAACACCAATTTTGGAATCTTTAATTGAGCATAACTACACGAAAAATTCATGAAATTTCAAAATTTCAAGTGTTTTAGAATCTACTGAAAAATCTCTATCGAATGGTATCAAAATCATTGAGATCCTGTGTGTCAATCTTGAGATATGATTAATCAAACTTTAATGCACAGCACTTTATAATGTAAACTTCAAAATTTTCAAATGTGCATAAAAATTGTTTAACTCGATGAAATTTCAAAATTTAAAATGTTTTTGATATCTAAAAAATGTTTCCTATCCAGTGATACCAATATTTATGAATTTCGTCCAAAATTGAGTATTTTTTTTATTTTGAAAACCCCTTTTGACAACACCAATTTTGGAATCTTTAATTGAGCATAACTACACGAAAAATTCATGAAATTTCAAAATTTCAAGTGTTTTAGAATCTACTGAAAAATCTCTATCGAATGGTATCAAAATCATTGAGATCCTGTGTGTTAATCTTGAGATATGATTAATCAAACTTTAATGCACAGCACTTTATAATGTAAACTTCAAAATTTTCAAATGTGCATAAAAATTGTTTAACTCGATGAAATTTCAAAATTTAAAATGTTTTTGATATCTAAAAAATGTTTCCTATCCAGTGATACCAATATTTATGAATTTCGTCCAAAATTGAGTATTTTTTTATTTTGAAAACCCCTTTTGACAACACCAATTTTGGAATCTTTAATTGAGCATAACTACACGAAAAATTCATGAAATTTCAAAATTTCAAGTGTTTTAGAATCTACTGAAAAATCTCTATCGAATGGTATCAAAATCATTGAGATCCTGTGTGTCAATCTTGAGATATGATTAATCAAACTTTAATGCACAGCACTTTATAATGTAAACTTCAAAATTTTCAAATGTGCATAAAAATTGTTTAACTCGATGAAATTTCAAAATTTAAAATGTTTTTGATATCTAAAAAATGTTTCCTATCCAGTGATACCAATATTTATGAATTTCGTCCAAAATTGAGTATTTTTTTATTTTGAAAACCCCTTTTGACAACACCAATTTTGGAATCTTTAATTGAGCATAACTACACGAAAAATTCATGAAATTTCAAAATTTCAAGTGTTTTAGAATCTACTGAAAAATCTCTATCGAATGGTATCAAAATCATTGAGATCCTGTGTGTCAATCTTGAGATATGATTAATCAAACTTTAATGCACAGCACTTTATAATGTAAACTTCAAAATTTTCAAATGTGCATAAAAATTGTTTAACTCGATGAAATTTCAAAATTTAAAATGTTTTTGATATCTAAAAAATGTTTCCTATCCAGTGATACCAATATTTATGAATTTCGTCCAAAATTGAGTATTTTTTTTATTTTGAAAACCCCTTTTGACAACACCAATTTTGGAATCTTTAATTGAGCATAACTACACGAAAAATTCATGAAATTTCAAAATTTCAAGTGTTTTAGAATCTACTGAAAAATCTCTATCGAATGGTATCAAAATCATTGAGATCCTGTGTGTTAATCTTGAGATATGATTAATCAAACTTTAATGCACAGCACTTTATAATGTAAACTTCAAAATTTTCAAATGTGCATAAAAATTGTTTAACTCGATGAAATTTCAAAATTTAAAATGTTTTTGATATCTAAAAAATGTTTCCTATCCAGTGATACCAATATTTATGAATTTCGTCCAAAATTGAGTATTTTTTTATTTTGAAAACCCCTTTTGACAACACCAATTTTGGAATCTTTAATTGAGCATAACTACACGAAAAATTCATGAAATTTCAAAATTTCAAGTGTTTTAGAATCTACTGAAAAATCTCTATCGAATGGTATCAAAATCATTGAGATCCTGTGTGTCAATCTTGAGATATGATTAATCAAACTTTAATGCACAGCACTTTATAATGTAAACTTCAAAATTTTCAAATGTGCATAAAAATTGTTTAACTCGATGAAATTTCAAAATTTAAAATGTTTTTGATATCTAAAAAATGTTTCCTATCCAGTGATACCAATATTTATGAATTTCGTCCAAAATTGAGTATTTTTTTATTTTGAAAACCCCTTTTGACAACACCAATTTTGGAATCTTTAATTGAGCATAACTACACGAAAAATTCATGAAATTTCAAAATTTCAAGTGTTTTAGAATCTACTGAAAAATCTCTATCGAATGGTATCAAAATCATTGAGATCCTGTGTGTCAATCTTGAGATATGATTAATCAAACTTTAATGCACAGCACTTTATAATGTAAACTTCAAAATTTTCAAATGTGCATAAAAATTGTTTAACTCGATGAAATTTCAAAATTTAAAATGTTTTTGATATCTAAAAAATGTTTCCTATCCAGTGATACCAATATTTATGAATTTCGTCCAAAATTGAGTATTTTTTTATTTTGAAAACCCCTTTTGACAACACCAATTTTGGAATCTTTAATTGAGCATAACTACACGAAAAATTCATGAAATTTCAAAATTTCAAGTGTTTTAGAATCTACTGAAAAATCTCTATCGAATGGTATCAAAATCATTGAGATCCTGTGTGTCAATCTTGAGATATGATTAATCAAACTTTAATGCACAGCACTTTATAATGTAAACTTCAAAATTTTCAAATGTGCATAAAAATTGTTTAACTCGATGAAATTTCAAAATTTAAAATGTTTTTGATATCTAAAAAATGTTTCCTATCCAGTGATACCAATATTTATGAATTTCGTCCAAAATTGAGTATTTTTTTTATTTTGAAAACCCCTTTTGACAACACCAATTTTGGAATCTTTAATTGAGCATAACTACACGAAAAATTCATGAAATTTCAAAATTTCAAGTGTTTTAGAATCTACTGAAAAATCTCTATCGAATGGTATCAAAATCATTGAGATCCTGTGTGTTAATCTTGAGATATGATTAATCAAACTTTAATGCACAGCACTTTATAATGTAAACTTCAAAATTTTCAAATGTGCATAAAAATTGTTTAACTCGATGAAATTTCAAAATTTAAAATGTTTTTGATATCTAAAAAATGTTTCCTATCCAGTGATACCAATATTTATGAATTTCGTCCAAAATTGAGTATTTTTTTATTTTGAAAACCCCTTTTGACAACACCAATTTTGGAATCTTTAATTGAGCATAACTACACGAAAAATTCATGAAATTTCAAAATTTCAAGTGTTTTAGAATCTACTGAAAAATCTCTATCGAATGGTATCAAAATCATTGAGATCCTGTGTGTCAATCTTGAGATATGATTAATCAAACTTTAATGCACAGCACTTTATAATGTAAACTTCAAAATTTTCAAATGTGCATAAAAATTGTTTAACTCGATGAAATTTCAAAATTTAAAATGTTTTTGATATCTAAAAAATGTTTCCTATCCAGTGATACCAATATTTATGAATTTCGTCCAAAATTGAGTATTTTTTTATTTTGAAAACCCCTTTTGACAACACCAATTTTGGAATCTTTAATTGAGCATAACTACACGAAAAATTCATGAAATTTCAAAATTTCAAGTGTTTTAGAATCTACTGAAAAATCTCTATCGAATGGTATCAAAATCATTGAGATCCTGTGTGTCAATCTTGAGATATGATTAATCAAACTTTAATGCACAGCACTTTATAATGTAAACTTCAAAATTTTCAAATGTGCATAAAAATTGTTTAACTCGATGAAATTTCAAAATTTAAAATGTTTTTGATATCTAAAAAATGTTTCCTATCCAGTGATACCAATATTTATGAATTTCGTCCAAAATTGAGTATTTTTTTATTTTGAAAACCCCTTTTGACAACACCAATTTTGGAATCTTTAATTGAGCATAACTACACGAAAAATTCATGAAATTTCAAAATTTCAAGTGTTTTAGAATCTACTGAAAAATCTCTATCGAATGGTATCAAAATCATTGAGATCCTGTGTGTCAATCTTGAGATATGATTAATCAAACTTTAATGCACAGCACTTTATAATGTAAACTTCAAAATTTTCAAATGTGCATAAAAATTGTTTAACTCGATGAAATTTCAAAATTTAAAATGTTTTTGATATCTAAAAAATGTTTCCTATCCAGTGATAGCAATATTTATGAATTTCGTCCAAAATTTAGTATTTTTTTATTTTGAAAACCCCTTTTGACAACACCAATTTTGGAATCTTTAATTGAGCATAACTATACGAAAAATTCATGAAATTTCAAAATTTCAAGTGTTTTAGAATCTACTGAAAAATCTCTATCGAATGGTATCAAAATCATTGAGATCCTGTGTGTCAATCTTGAGATATGATTAATCAAACTTTAACGCACAGCACTTTATAATGTAAACTTCAAAATTTTCAAATGTGCATAAAAATTGTTTAACTCGATGAAATTTCAAAATTTAAAATGTTTTTGATATCTAAAAAATGTTTCCTATCCAGTGATACCAATATTTATGAATTTCGTCCAAAATTGAGTATTTTTTTATTTTGAAAACCCCTTTTGACAACACCAATTTTGGAATCTTTAATTGAGCATAACTACACGAAAAATTCATGAAATTTCAAAATTTCAAGTGTTTTAGAATCTACTGAAAAATCTCTATCGAATGGTATCAAAATCATTGAGATCCTGTGTGTCAATCTTGAGATATGATTAATCAAACTTTAATGCACAGCACTTTATAATGTAAACTTCAAAATTTTCAAATGTGCATAAAAATTGTTTAACTCGATGAAATTTCAAAATTTAAAATGTTTTTGATATCTAAAAAATGTTTCCTATCCAGTGATACCAATATTTATGAATTTCGTCCAAAATTGAGTATTTTTTTATTTTGAAAACCCCTTTTGACAACACCAATTTTGGAATCTTTAATTGAGCATAACTACACGAAAAATTCATGAAATTTCAAAATTTCAAGTGTTTTAGAATCTACTGAAAAATCTCTATCGAATGGTATCAAAATCATTGAGATCCTGTGTGTCAATCTTGAGATATGATTAATCAAACTTTAATGCACAGCACTTTATAATGTAAACTTCAAAATTTTCAAATGTGCATAAAAATTGTTTAACTCGATGAAATTTCAAAATTTAAAATGTTTTTGATATCTAAAAAATGTTTCCTATCCAGTGATACCAATATTTATGAATTTCGTCCAAAATTGAGTATTTTTTTATTTTGAAAACCCCTTTTGACAACACCAATTTTGGAATCTTTAATTGAGCATAACTACACGAAAAATTCATGAAATTTCAAAATTTCAAGTGTTTTAGAATCTACTGAAAAATCTCTATCGAATGGTATCAAAATCATTGAGATCCTGTGTGTCAATCTTGAGATATGATTAATCAAACTTTAATGCACAGCACTTTATAATGTAAACTTCAAAATTTTCAAATGTGCATAAAAATTGTTTAACTCGATGAAATTTCAAAATTTAAAATGTTTTTGATATCTAAAAAATGTTTCCTATCCAGTGATACCAATATTTATGAATTTCGTCCAAAATTGAGTATTTTTTTATTTTGAAAACCCCTTTTGACAACACCAATTTTGGAATCTTTAATTGAGCATAACTACACGAAAAATTCATGAAATTTCAAAATTTCAAGTGTTTTAGAATCTACTGAAAAATCTCTATCGAATGGTATCAAAATCATTGAGATCCTGTGTGTCAATCTTGAGATATGATTAATCAAACTTTAATGCACAGCACTTTATAATGTAAACTTCAAAATTTTCAAATGTGCATAAAAATTGTTTAACTCGATGAAATTTCCAAATTTAAAATGTTTTTGATATCTAAAAAATGTTTCCTATCCAGTGATACCAATATTTATGAATTTCGTCCAAAATTGAGTATTTTTTTATTTTGAAAACCCCTTTTGACAACACCAATTTTGGAATCTTTAATTGAGCATAACTACACGAAAAATTCATGAAATTTCAAAATTTCAAGTGTTTTAGAATCTACTGAATAATCTCTATCGAATGGTATCAAAATCATTGAGATCCTGTGTGTCAATCTTGAGATATGATTAATCAAACTTTAATGCACAGCACTTTATAATGTAAACTTCAAAATTTTCAAATGTGCATAAAAATTGTTTAACTCGATGAAATTTCAAAATTTAAAATGTTTTTGATATCTAAAAAATGTTTCCTATCCAGTGATACCAATATTTATGAATTTCGTCCAAAATTGAGTATTTTTTTATTTTGAAAACCCCTTTTGACAACACCAATTTTGGAATCTTTAATTGAGCATAACTACACGAGAAATTCATGAAATTTCAAAATTTCAAGTGTTTTAGAATCTACTGAAAAATCTCTATCGAATGGTATCAAAATCATTGAGATCCTGTGTGTCAATCTTGAGATATGATTAATCAAACTTTAATGCACAGCACTTTATAATGTAAACTTCAAAATTTTCAAATGTGCATAAAAATTGTTTAACTCGATGAAATTTCAAAATTTAAAATGTTTTTGATATCTAAAAAATGTTTCCTATCCAGTGATACCAATATTTATGAATTTCGTCCAAAATTGAGTATTTTTTTATTTTGAAAACCCCTTTTGACAACACCAATTTTGGAATCTTTAATTGAGCATAACTACACGAAAAATTCATGAAATTTCAAAATTTCAAGTGTTTTAGAATCTACTGAAAAATCTCTATCGAATGGTATCAAAATCATTGAGATCCTGTGTGTCAATCTTGAGATATGATTAATCAAACTTTAATGCACAGCACTTTATAATGTAAACTTCAAAATTTTCAAATGTGCATAAAAATTGTTTAACTCGATGAAATTTCAAAATTTAAAATGTTTTTGATATCTAAAAAATGTTTCCTATCCAGTGATACCAATATTTATGAATTTCGTCCAAAATTGAGTATTTTTTTATTTTGAAAACCCCTTTTGACAACACCAATTTTGGAATCTTTAATTGAGCATAACTACACGAAAAATTCATGAAATTTCAAAATTTCAAGTGTTTTAGAATCTACTGAAAAATCTCTATCGAATGGTATCAAAATCATTGAGATCCTGTGTGTCAATCTTGAGATATGATTAATCAAACTTTAATGCACAGCACTTTATAATGTAAACTTCAAAATTTTCAAATGTGCATAAAAATTGTTTAACTCGATGAAATTTCAAAATTTAAAATGTTTTTGATATCTAAAAAATGTTTCCTATCCAGTGATACCAATATTTATGAATTTCGTCCAAAATTGAGTATTTTTTTATTTTGAAAACCCCTTTTGACAACACCAATTTTGGAATCTTTAATTGAGCATAACTACACGAAAAATTCATGAAATTTCAAAATTTCAAGTGTTTTAGAATCTACTGAAAAATCTCTATCGAATGGTATCAAAATCATTGAGATCCTGTGTGTCAATCTTGAGATATGATTAATCAAACTTTAATGCACAGCACTTTATAATGTAAACTTCAAAATTTTCAAATGTGCATAAAAATTGTTTAACTCGATGAAATTTCAAAATTTAAAATGTTTTTGATATCTAAAAAATGTTTCCTATCCAGTGATACCAATATTTATGAATTTCGTCCAAAATTGAGTATTTTTTTATTTTGAAAACCCCTTTTGACAACACCAATTTTGGAATCTTTAATTGAGCATAACTACACGAAAAATTCATGAAATTTCAAAATTTCAAGTGTTTTAGAATCTACTGAAAAATCTCTATCGAATGGTATCAAAATCATTGAGATCCTGTGTGTCAATCTTGAGATATGATTAATCAAACTTTAATGCACAGCACTTTATAATGTAAACTTCAAAATTTTCAAATGTGCATAAAAATTGTTTAACTCGATGAAATTTCAAAATTTAAAATGTTTTTGATATCTAAAAAATGTTTCCTATCCAGTGATACCAATATTTATGAATTTCGTCCAAAATTGAGTATTTTTTTATTTTGAAAACCCCTTTTGACAACACCAATTTTGGAATCTTTAATTGAGCATAACTACACGAAAAATTCATGAAATTTCAAAATTTCAAGTGTTTTAGAATCTACTGAAAAATCTCTATCGAATGGTATCAAAATCATTGAGATCCTGTGTGTCAATCTTGAGATATGATTAATCAAACTTTAATGCACAGCACTTTATAATGTAAACTTCAAAATTTTCAAATGTGCATAAAAATTGTTTAACTCGATGAAATTTCAAAATTTAAAATGTTTTTGATATCTAAAAAATGTTTCCTATCCAGTGATACCAATATTTATGAATTTCGTCCAAAATTGAGTATTTTTTTATTTTGAAAACCCCTTTTGACAACACCAATTTTGGAATCTTTAATTGAGCATAACTACACGAAAAATTCATGAAATTTCAAAATTTCAAGTGTTTTAGAATCTACTGAAAAATCTCTATCGAATGGTATCAAAATCATTGAGATCCTGTGTGTCAATCTTGAGATATGATTAATCAAACTTTAATGCACAGCACTTTATAATGTAAACTTCAAAATTTTCAAATGTGCATAAAAATTGTTTAACTCGATGAAATTTCAAAATTTAAAATGTTTTTGATATCTAAAAAATGTTTCCTATCCAGTGATACCAATATTTATGAATTTCGTCCAAAATTGAGTATTTTTTTATTTTGAAAACCCCTTTTGACAACACCAATTTTGGAATCTTTAATTGAGCATAACTACACGAAAAATTCATGAAATTTCAAAATTTCAAGTGTTTTAGAATCTACTGAAAAATCTCTATCGAATGGTATCAAAATCATTGAGATCCTGTGTGTCAATCTTGAGATATGATTAATCAAACTTTAATGCACAGCACTTTATAATGTAAACTTCAAAATTTTCAAATGTGCATAAAAATTGTTTAACTCGATGAAATTTCAAAATTTAAAATGTTTTTGATATCTAAAAAATGTTTCCTATCCAGTGATACCAATATTTATGAATTTCGTCCAAAATTGAGTATTTTTTTATTTTGAAAACCCCTTTTGACAACACCAATTTTGGAATCTTTAATTGAGCATAACTACACGAAAAATTCATGAAATTTCAAAATTTCAAGTGTTTTAGAATCTACTGAAAAATCTCTATCGAATGGTATCAAAATCATTGAGATCCTGTGTGTCAATCTTGAGATATGATTAATCAAACTTTAATGCACAGCACTTTATAATGTAAACTTCAAAATTTTCAAATGTGCATAAAAATTGTTTAACTCGATGAAATTTCAAAATTTAAAATGTTTTTGATATCTAAAAAATGTTTCCTATCCAGTGATACCAATATTTATGAATTTCGTCCAAAATTGAGTATTTTTTTATTTTGAAAACCCCTTTTGACAACACCAATTTTGGAATCTTTAATTGAGCATAACTACACGAAAAATTCATGAAATTTCAAAATTTCAAGTGTTTTAGAATCTACTGAAAAATCTCTATCGAATGGTATCAAAATCATTGAGATCCTGTGTGTCAATCTTGAGATATGATTAATCAAACTTTAATGCACAGCACTTTATAATGTAAACTTCAAAATTTTCAAATGTGCATAAAAATTGTTTAACTCGATGAAATTTCAAAATTTAAAATGTTTTTGATATCTAAAAAATGTTTCCTATCCAGTGATACCAATATTTATGAATTTCGTCCAAAATTGAGTATTTTTTTATTTTGAAAACCCCTTTTGACAACACCAATTTTGGAATCTTTAATTGAGCATAACTACACGAAAAATTCATGAAATTTCAAAATTTCAAGTGTTTTAGAATCTACTGAAAAATCTCTATCGAATGGTATCAAAATCATTGAGATCCTGTGTGTCAATCTTGAGATATGATTAATCAAACTTTAATGCACAGCACTTTATAATGTAAACTTCAAAATTTTCAAATGTGCATAAAAATTGTTTAACTCGATGAAATTTCAAAATTTAAAATGTTTTTGATATCTAAAAAATGTTTCCTATCCAGTGATACCAATATTTATGAATTTCGTCCAAAATTGAGTATTTTTTTATTTTGAAAACCCCTTTTGACAACACCAATTTTGGAATCTTTAATTGAGCATAACTACACGAAAAATTCATGAAATTTCAAAATTTCAAGTGTTTTAGAATCTACTGAAAAATCTCTATCGAATGGTATCAAAATCATTGAGATCCTGTGTGTCAATCTTGAGATATGATTAATCAAACTTTAATGCACAGCACTTTATAATGTAAACTTCAAAATTTTCAAATGTGCATAAAAATTGTTTAACTCGATGAAATTTCAAAATTTAAAATGTTTTTGATATCTAAAAAATGTTTCCTATCCAGTGATACCAATATTTATGAATTTCGTCCAAAATTGAGTATTTTTTTATTTTGAAAACCCCTTTTGACAACACCAATTTTGGAATCTTTAATTGAGCATAACTACACGAAAAATTCATGAAATTTCAAAATTTCAAGTGTTTTAGAATCTACTGAAAAATCTCTATCGAATGGTATCAAAATCATTGAGATCCTGTGTGTCAATCTTGAGATATGATTAATCAAACTTTAATGCACAGCACTTTATAATGTAAACTTCAAAATTTTCAAATGTGCATAAAAATTGTTTAACTCGATGAAATTTCAAAATTTAAAATGTTTTTGATATCTAAAAAATGTTTCCTATCCAGTGATACCAATATTTATGAATTTCGTCCAAAATTGAGTATTTTTTTATTTTGAAAACCCCTTTTGACAACACCAATTTTGGAATCTTTAATTGAGCATAACTACACGAAAAATTCATGAAATTTCAAAATTTCAAGTGTTTTAGAATCTACTGAAAAATCTCTATCGAATGGTATCAAAATCATTGAGATCCTGTGTGTCAATCTTGAGATATGATTAATCAAACTTTAATGCACAGCACTTTATAATGTAAACTTCAAAATTTTCAAATGTGCATAAAAATTGTTTAACTCGATGAAATTTCAAAATTTAAAATGTTTTTGATATCTAAAAAATGTTTCCTATCCAGTGATACCAATATTTATGAATTTCGTCCAAAATTGAGTATTTTTTTATTTTGAAAACCCCTTTTGACAACACCAATTTTGGAATCTTTAATTGAGCATAACTACACGAAAAATTCATGAAATTTCAAAATTTCAAGTGTTTTAGAATCTACTGAAAAATCTCTATCGAATGGTATCAAAATCATTGAGATCCTGTGTGTCAATCTTGAGATATGATTAATCAAACTTTAATGCACAGCACTTTATAATGTAAACTTCAAAATTTTCAAATGTGCATAAAAATTGTTTAACTCGATGAAATTTCAAAATTTAAAATGTTTTTGATATCTAAAAAATGTTTCCTATCCAGTGATACCAATATTTATGAATTTCGTCCAAAATTGAGTATTTTTTTATTTTGAAAACCCCTTTTGACAACACCAATTTTGGAATCTTTAATTGAGCATAACTACACGAAAAATTCATGAAATTTCAAAATTTCAAGTGTTTTAGAATCTACTGAAAAATCTCTATCGAATGGTATCAAAATCATTGAGATCCTGTGTGTCAATCTTGAGATATGATTAATCAAACTTTAATGCACAGCACTTTATAATGTAAACTTCAAAATTTTCAAATGTGCATAAAAATTGTTTAACTCGATGAAATTTCAAAATTTAAAATGTTTTTGATATCTAAAAAATGTTTCCTATCCAGTGATACCAATATTTATGAATTTCGTCCAAAATTGAGTATTTTTTTATTTTGAAAACCCCTTTTGACAACACCAATTTTGGAATCTTTAATTGAGCATAACTACACGAAAAATTCATGAAATTTCAAAATTTCAAGTGTTTTAGAATCTACTGAAAAATCTCTATCGAATGGTATCAAAATCATTGAGATCCTGTGTGTCAATCTTGAGATATGATTAATCAAACTTTAATGCACAGCACTTTATAATGTAAACTTCAAAATTTTCAAATGTGCATAAAAATTGTTTAACTCGATGAAATTTCAAAATTTAAAATGTTTTTGATATCTAAAAAATGTTTCCTATCCAGTGATAGCAATATTTATGAATTTCGTCCAAAATTTAGTATTTTTTTATTTTGAAAACCCCTTTTGACAACACCAATTTTGGAATCTTTAATTGAGCATAACTATACGAAAAATTCATGAAATTTCAAAATTTCAAGTGTTTTAGAATCTACTGAAAAATCTCTATCGAATGGTATCAAAATCATTGAGATCCTGTGTGTCAATCTTGAGATATGATTAATCAAACTTTAACGCACAGCACTTTATAATGTAAACTTCAAAATTTTCAAATGTGCATAAAAATTGTTTAACTCGATGAAATTTCAAAATTTAAAATGTTTTTGATATCTAAAAAATGTTTCCTATCCAGTGATACCAATATTTATGAATTTCGTCCAAAATTGAGTATTTTTTTATTTTGAAAACCCCTTTTGACAACACCAATTTTGGAATCTTTAATTGAGCATAACTACACGAAAAATTCATGAAATTTCAAAATTTCAAGTGTTTTAGAATCTACTGAAAAATCTCTATCGAATGGTATCAAAATCATTGAGATCCTGTGTGTCAATCTTGAGATATGATTAATCAAACTTTAATGCACAGCACTTTATAATGTAAACTTCAAAATTTTCAAATGTGCATAAAAATTGTTTAACTCGATGAAATTTCAAAATTTAAAATGTTTTTGATATCTAAAAAATGTTTCCTATCCAGTGATACCAATATTTATGAATTTCGTCCAAAATTGAGTATTTTTTTATTTTGAAAACCCCTTTTGACAACACCAATTTTGGAATCTTTAATTGAGCATAACTACACGAAAAATTCATGAAATTTCAAAATTTCAAGTGTTTTAGAATCTACTGAAAAATCTCTATCGAATGGTATCAAAATCATTGAGATCCTGTGTGTCAATCTTGAGATATGATTAATCAAACTTTAATGCACAGCACTTTATAATGTAAACTTCAAAATTTTCAAATGTGCATAAAAATTGTTTAACTCGATGAAATTTCAAAATTTAAAATGTTTTTGATATCTAAAAAATGTTTCCTATCCAGTGATACCAATATTTATGAATTTCGTCCAAAATTGAGTATTTTTTTATTTTGAAAACCCCTTTTGACAACACCAATTTTGGAATCTTTAATTGAGCATAACTACACGAAAAATTCATGAAATTTCAAAATTTCAAGTGTTTTAGAATCTACTGAAAAATCTCTATCGAATGGTATCAAAATCATTGAGATCCTGTGTGTCAATCTTGAGATATGATTAATCAAACTTTAATGCACAGCACTTTATAATGTAAACTTCAAAATTTTCAAATGTGCATAAAAATTGTTTAACTCGATGAAATTTCAAAATTTAAAATGTTTTTGATATCTAAAAAATGTTTCCTATCCAGTGATACCAATATTTATGAATTTCGTCCAAAATTGAGTATTTTTTTATTTTGAAAACCCCTTTTGACAACACCAATTTTGGAATCTTTAATTGAGCATAACTACACGAAAAATTCATGAAATTTCAAAATTTCAAGTGTTTTAGAATCTACTGAAAAATCTCTATCGAATGGTATCAAAATCATTGAGATCCTGTGTGTCAATCTTGAGATATGATTAATCAAACTTTAATGCACAGCACTTTATAATGTAAACTTCAAAATTTTCAAATGTGCATAAAAATTGTTTAACTCGATGAAATTTCAAAATTTAAAATGTTTTTGATATCTAAAAAATGTTTCCTATCCAGTGATACCAATATTTATGAATTTCGTCCAAAATTGAGTATTTTTTTATTTTGAAAACCCCTTTTGACAACACCAATTTTGGAATCTTTAATTGAGCATAACTACACGAAAAATTCATGAAATTTCAAAATTTCAAGTGTTTTAGAATCTACTGAAAAATCTCTATCGAATGGTATCAAAATCATTGAGATCCTGTGTGTCAATCTTGAGATATGATTAATCAAACTTTAATGCACAGCACTTTATAATGTAAACTTCAAAATTTTCAAATGTGCATAAAAATTGTTTAACTCGATGAAATTTCAAAATTTAAAATGTTTTTGATATCTAAAAAATGTTTCCTATCCAGTGATACCAATATTTATGAATTTCGTCCAAAATTGAGTATTTTTTTATTTTGAAAACCCCTTTTGACAACACCAATTTTGGAATCTTTAATTGAGCATAACTACACGAAAAATTCATGAAATTTCAAAATTTCAAGTGTTTTAGAATCTACTGAAAAATCTCTATCGAATGGTATCAAAATCATTGAGATCCTGTGTGTCAATCTTGAGATATGATTAATCAAACTTTAATGCACAGCACTTTATAATGTAAACTTCAAAATTTTCAAATGTGCATAAAAATTGTTTAACTCGATGAAATTTCAAAATTTAAAATGTTTTTGATATCTAAAAAATGTTTCCTATCCAGTGATACCAATATTTATGAATTTCGTCCAAAATTGAGTATTTTTTTTATTTTGAAAACCCCTTTTGACAACACCAATTTTGGAATCTTTAATTGAGCATAACTACACGAAAAATTCATGAAATTTCAAAATTTCAAGTGTTTTAGAATCTACTGAAAAATCTCTATCGAATGGTATCAAAATCATTGAGATCCTGTGTGTCAATCTTGAGATATGATTAATCAAACTTTAATGCACAGCACTTTATAATGTAAACTTCAAAATTTTCAAATGTGCATAAAAATTGTTTAACTCGATGAAATTTCAAAATTTAAAATGTTTTTGATATCTAAAAAATGTTTCCTATCCAGTGATACCAATATTTATGAATTTCGTCCAAAATTGAGTATTTTTTTATTTTGAAAACCCCTTTTGACAACACCAATTTTGGAATCTTTAATTGAGCATAACTACACGAAAAATTCATGAAATTTCAAAATTTCAAGTGTTTTAGAATCTACTGAAAAATCTCTATCGAATGGTATCAAAATCATTGAGATCCTGTGTGTCAATCTTGAGATATGATTAATCAAACTTTAATGCACAGCACTTTATAATGTAAACTTCAAAATTTTCAAATGTGCATAAAAATTGTTTAACTCGATGAAATTTCAAAATTTAAAATGTTTTTGATATCTAAAAAATGTTTCCTATCCAGTGATACCAATATTTATGAATTTCGTCCAAAATTGAGTATTTTTTTTATTTTGAAAACCCCTTTTGACAACACCAATTTTGGAATCTTTAATTGAGCATAACTACACGAAAAATTCATGAAATTTCAAAATTTCAAGTGTTTTAGAATCTACTGAAAAATCTCTATCGAATGGTATCAAAATCATTGAGATCCTGTGTGTCAATCTTGAGATATGATTAATCAAACTTTAATGCACAGCACTTTATAATGTAAACTTCAAAATTTTCAAATGTGCATAAAAATTGTTTAACTCGATGAAATTTCAAAATTTAAAATGTTTTTGATATCTAAAAAATGTTTCCTATCCAGTGATACCAATATTTATGAATTTCGTCCAAAATTGAGTATTTTTTTATTTTGAAAACCCCTTTTGACAACACCAATTTTGGAATCTTTAATTGAGCATAACTACACGAAAAATTCATGAAATTTCAAAATTTCAAGTGTTTTAGAATCTACTGAAAAATCTCTATCGAATGGTATCAAAATCATTGAGATCCTGTGTGTCAATCTTGAGATATGATTAATCAAACTTTAATGCACAGCACTTTATAATGTAAACTTCAAAATTTTCAAATGTGCATAAAAATTGTTTAACTCGATGAAATTTCAAAATTTAAAATGTTTTTGATATCTAAAAAATGTTTCCTATCCAGTGATACCAATATTTATGAATTTCGTCCAAAATTGAGTATTTTTTTTATTTTGAAAACCCCTTTTGACAACACCAATTTTGGAATCTTTAATTGAGCATAACTACACGAAAAATTCATGAAATTTCAAAATTTCAAGTGTTTTAGAATCTACTGAAAAATCTCTATCGAATGGTATCAAAATCATTGAGATCCTGTGTGTCAATCTTGAGATATGATTAATCAAACTTTAATGCACAGCACTTTATAATGTAAACTTCAAAATTTTCAAATGTGCATAAAAATTGTTTAACTCGATGAAATTTCAAAATTTAAAATGTTTTTGATATCTAAAAAATGTTTCCTATCCAGTGATACCAATATTTATGAATTTCGTCCAAAATTGAGTATTTTTTTATTTTGAAAACCCCTTTTGACAACACCAATTTTGGAATCTTTAATTGAGCATAACTACACGAAAAATTCATGAAATTTCAAAATTTCAAGTGTTTTAGAATCTACTGAAAAATCTCTATCGAATGGTATCAAAATCATTGAGATCCTGTGTGTCAATCTTGAGATATGATTAATCAAACTTTAATGCACAGCACTTTATAATGTAAACTTCAAAATTTTCAAATGTGCATAAAAATTGTTTAACTCGATGAAATTTCAAAATTTAAAATGTTTTTGATATCTAAAAAATGTTTCCTATCCAGTGATACCAATATTTATGAATTTCGTCCAAAATTGAGTATTTTTTTATTTTGAAAACCCCTTTTGACAACACCAATTTTGGAATCTTTAATTGAGCATAACTACACGAAAAATTCATGAAATTTCAAAATTTCAAGTGTTTTAGAATCTACTGAAAAATCTCTATCGAATGGTATCAAAATCATTGAGATCCTGTGTGTCAATCTTGAGATATGATTAATCAAACTTTAATGCACAGCACTTTATAATGTAAACTTCAAAATTTTCAAATGTGCATAAAAATTGTTTAACTCGATGAAATTTCAAAATTTAAAATGTTTTTGATATCTAAAAAATGTTTCCTATCCAGTGATACCAATATTTATGAATTTCGTCCAAAATTGAGTATTTTTTTATTTTGAAAACCCCTTTTGACAACACCAATTTTGGAATCTTTAATTGAGCATAACTACACGAAAAATTCATGAAATTTCAAAATTTCAAGTGTTTTAGAATCTACTGAAAAATCTCTATCGAATGGTATCAAAATCATTGAGATCCTGTGTGTCAATCTTGAGATATGATTAATCAAACTTTAATGCACAGCACTTTATAATGTAAACTTCAAAATTTTCAAATGTGCATAAAAATTGTTTAACTCGATGAAATTTCAAAATTTAAAATGTTTTTGATATCTAAAAAATGTTTCCTATCCAGTGATACCAATATTTATGAATTTCGTCCAAAATTGAGTATTTTTTTATTTTGAAAACCCCTTTTGACAACACCAATTTTGGAATCTTTAATTGAGCATAACTACACGAAAAATTCATGAAATTTCAAAATTTCAAGTGTTTTAGAATCTACTGAAAAATCTCTATCGAATGGTATCAAAATCATTGAGATCCTGTGTGTCAATCTTGAGATATGATTAATCAAACTTTAATGCACAGCACTTTATAATGTAAACTTCAAAATTTTCAAATGTGCATAAAAATTGTTTAACTCGATGAAATTTCAAAATTTAAAATGTTTTTGATATCTAAAAAATGTTTCCTATCCAGTGATACCAATATTTATGAATTTCGTCCAAAATTGAGTATTTTTTTTATTTTGAAAACCCCTTTTGACAACACCAATTTTGGAATCTTTAATTGAGCATAACTACACGAAAAATTCATGAAATTTCAAAATTTCAAGTGTTTTAGAATCTACTGAAAAATCTCTATCGAATGGTATCAAAATCATTGAGATCCTGTGTGTCAATCTTGAGATATGATTAATCAAACTTTAATGCACAGCACTTTATAATGTAAACTTCAAAATTTTCAAATGTGCATAAAAATTGTTTAACTCGATGAAATTTCAAAATTTAAAATGTTTTTGATATCTAAAAAATGTTTCCTATCCAGTGATACCAATATTTATGAATTTCGTCCAAAATTGAGTATTTTTTTTATTTTGAAAACCCCTTTTGACAACACCAATTTTGGAATCTTTAATTGAGCATAACTACACGAAAAATTCATGAAATTTCAAAATTTCAAGTGTTTTAGAATCTACTGAAAAATCTCTATCGAATGGTATCAAAATCATTGAGATCCTGTGTGTCAATCTTGAGATATGATTAATCAAACTTTAATGCACAGCACTTTATAATGTAAACTTCAAAATTTTCAAATGTGCATAAAAATTGTTTAACTCGATGAAATTTCAAAATTTAAAATGTTTTTGATATCTAAAAAATGTTTCCTATCCAGTGATACCAATATTTATGAATTTCGTCCAAAATTGAGTATTTTTTTATTTTGAAAACCCCTTTTGACAACACCAATTTTGGAATCTTTAATTGAGCATAACTACACGAAAAATTCATGAAATTTCAAAATTTCAAGTGTTTTAGAATCTACTGAAAAATCTCTATCGAATGGTATCAAAATCATTGAGATCCTGTGTGTCAATCTTGAGATATGATTAATCAAACTTTAATGCACAGCACTTTATAATGTAAACTTCAAAATTTTCAAATGTGCATAAAAATTGTTTAACTCGATGAAATTTCAAAATTTAAAATGTTTTTGATATCTAAAAAATGTTTCCTATCCAGTGATACCAATATTTATGAATTTCGTCCAAAATTGAGTATTTTTTTTATTTTGAAAACCCCTTTTGACAACACCAATTTTGGAATCTTTAATTGAGCATAACTACACGAAAAATTCATGAAATTTCAAAATTTCAAGTGTTTTAGAATCTACTGAAAAATCTCTATCGAATGGTATCAAAATCATTGAGATCCTGTGTGTCAATCTTGAGATATGATTAATCAAACTTTAATGCACAGCACTTTATAATGTAAACTTCAAAATTTTCAAATGTGCATAAAAATTGTTTAACTCGATGAAATTTCAAAATTTAAAATGTTTTTGATATCTAAAAAATGTTTCCTATCCAGTGATACCAATATTTATGAATTTCGTCCAAAATTGAGTATTTTTTTATTTTGAAAACCCCTTTTGACAACACCAATTTTGGAATCTTTAATTGAGCATAACTACACGAAAAATTCATGAAATTTCAAAATTTCAAGTGTTTTAGAATCTACTGAAAAATCTCTATCGAATGGTATCAAAATCATTGAGATCCTGTGTGTCAATCTTGAGATATGATTAATCAAACTTTAATGCACAGCACTTTATAATGTAAACTTCAAAATTTTCAAATGTGCATAAAAATTGTTTAACTCGATGAAATTTCAAAATTTAAAATGTTTTTGATATCTAAAAAATGTTTCCTATCCAGTGATACCAATATTTATGAATTTCGTCCAAAATTGAGTATTTTTTTATTTTGAAAACCCCTTTTGACAACACCAATTTTGGAATCTTTAATTGAGCATAACTACACGAAAAATTCATGAAATTTCAAAATTTCAAGTGTTTTAGAATCTACTGAAAAATCTCTATCGAATGGTATCAAAATCATTGAGATCCTGTGTGTCAATCTTGAGATATGATTAATCAAACTTTAATGCACAGCACTTTATAATGTAAACTTCAAAATTTTCAAATGTGCATAAAAATTGTTTAACTCGATGAAATTTCAAAATTTAAAATGTTTTTGATATCTAAAAAATGTTTCCTATCCAGTGATACCAATATTTATGAATTTCGTCCAAAATTGAGTATTTTTTTATTTTGAAAACCCCTTTTGACAACACCAATTTTGGAATCTTTAATTGAGCATAACTACACGAAAAATTCATGAAATTTCAAAATTTCAAGTGTTTTAGAATCTACTGAAAAATCTCTATCGAATGGTATCAAAATCATTGAGATCCTGTGTGTCAATCTTGAGATATGATTAATCAAACTTTAATGCACAGCACTTTATAATGTAAACTTCAAAATTTTCAAATGTGCATAAAAATTGTTTAACTCGATGAAATTTCAAAATTTAAAATGTTTTTGATATCTAAAAAATGTTTCCTATCCAGTGATACCAATATTTATGAATTTCGTCCAAAATTGAGTATTTTTTTATTTTGAAAACCCCTTTTGACAACACCAATTTTGGAATCTTTAATTGAGCATAACTACACGAAAAATTCATGAAATTTCAAAATTTCAAGTGTTTTAGAATCTACTGAAAAATCTCTATCGAATGGTATCAAAATCATTGAGATCCTGTGTGTCAATCTTGAGATATGATTAATCAAACTTTAATGCACAGCACTTTATAATGTAAACTTCAAAATTTTCAAATGTGCATAAAAATTGTTTAACTCGATGAAATTTCAAAATTTAAAATGTTTTTGATATCTAAAAAATGTTTCCTATCCAGTGATACCAATATTTATGAATTTCGTCCAAAATTGAGTATTTTTTTATTTTGAAAACCCCTTTTGACAACACCAATTTTGGAATCTTTAATTGAGCATAACTACACGAAAAATTCATGAAATTTCAAAATTTCAAGTGTTTTAGAATCTACTGAAAAATCTCTATCGAATGGTATCAAAATCATTGAGATCCTGTGTGTCAATCTTGAGATATGATTAATCAAACTTTAATGCACAGCACTTTATAATGTAAACTTCAAAATTTTCAAATGTGCATAAAAATTGTTTAACTCGATGAAATTTCAAAATTTAAAATGTTTTTGATATCTAAAAAATGTTTCCTATCCAGTGATACCAATATTTATGAATTTCGTCCAAAATTGAGTATTTTTTTATTTTGAAAACCCCTTTTGACAACACCAATTTTGGAATCTTTAATTGAGCATAACTACACGAAAAATTCATGAAATTTCAAAATTTCAAGTGTTTTAGAATCTACTGAAAAATCTCTATCGAATGGTATCAAAATCATTGAGATCCTGTGTGTCAATCTTGAGATATGATTAATCAAACTTTAATGCACAGCACTTTATAATGTAAACTTCAAAATTTTCAAATGTGCATAAAAATTGTTTAACTCGATGAAATTTCAAAATTTAAAATGTTTTTGATATCTAAAAAATGTTTCCTATCCAGTGATACCAATATTTATGAATTTCGTCCAAAATTGAGTATTTTTTTATTTTGAAAACCCCTTTTGACAACACCAATTTTGGAATCTTTAATTGAGCATAACTACACGAAAAATTCATGAAATTTCAAAATTTCAAGTGTTTTAGAATCTACTGAAAAATCTCTATCGAATGGTATCAAAATCATTGAGATCCTGTGTGTTAATCTTGAGATATGATTAATCAAACTTTAATGCACAGCACTTTATAATGTAAACTTCAAAATTTTCAAATGTGCATAAAAATTGTTTAACTCGATGAAATTTCAAAATTTAAAATGTTTTTGATATCTAAAAAATGTTTCCTATCCAGTGATACCAATATTTATGAATTTCGTCCAAAATTGAGTATTTTTTTATTTTGAAAACCCCTTTTGACAACACCAATTTTGGAATCTTTAATTGAGCATAACTACACGAAAAATTCATGAAATTTCAAAATTTCAAGTGTTTTAGAATCTACTGAAAAATCTCTATCGAATGGTATCAAAATCATTGAGATCCTGTGTGTCAATCTTGAGATATGATTAATCAAACTTTAATGCACAGCACTTTATAATGTAAACTTCAAAATTTTCAAATGTGCATAAAAATTGTTTAACTCGATGAAATTTCAAAATTTAAAATGTTTTTGATATCTAAAAAATGTTTCCTATCCAGTGATACCAATATTTATGAATTTCGTCCAAAATTGAGTATTTTTTTATTTTGAAAACCCCTTTTGACAACACCAATTTTGGAATCTTTAATTGAGCATAACTACACGAAAAATTCATGAAATTTCAAAATTTCAAGTGTTTTAGAATCTACTGAAAAATCTCTATCGAATGGTATCAAAATCATTGAGATCCTGTGTGTCAATCTTGAGATATGATTAATCAAACTTTAATGCACAGCACTTTATAATGTAAACTTCAAAATTTTCAAATGTGCATAAAAATTGTTTAACTCGATGAAATTTCAAAATTTAAAATGTTTTTGATATCTAAAAAATGTTTCCTATCCAGTGATACCAATATTTATGAATTTCGTCCAAAATTGAGTATTTTTTTATTTTGAAAACCCCTTTTGACAACACCAATTTTGGAATCTTTAATTGAGCATAACTACACGAAAAATTCATGAAATTTCAAAATTTCAAGTGTTTTAGAATCTACTGAAAAATCTCTATCGAATGGTATCAAAATCATTGAGATCCTGTGTGTCAATCTTGAGATATGATTAATCAAACTTTAATGCACAGCACTTTATAATGTAAACTTCAAAATTTTCAAATGTGCATAAAAATTGTTTAACTCGATGAAATTTCAAAATTTAAAATGTTTTTGATATCTAAAAAATGTTTCCTATCCAGTGATACCAATATTTATGAATTTCGTCCAAAATTGAGTATTTTTTTATTTTGAAAACCCCTTTTGACAACACCAATTTTGGAATCTTTAATTGAGCATAACTACACGAAAAATTCATGAAATTTCAAAATTTCAAGTGTTTTAGAATCTACTGAAAAATCTCTATCGAATGGTATCAAAATCATTGAGATCCTGTGTGTCAATCTTGAGATATGATTAATCAAACTTTAATGCACAGCACTTTATAATGTAAACTTCAAAATTTTCAAATGTGCATAAAAATTGTTTAACTCGATGAAATTTCAAAATTTAAAATGTTTTTGATATCTAAAAAATGTTTCCTATCCAGTGATACCAATATTTATGAATTTCGTCCAAAATTGAGTATTTTTTTTATTTTGAAAACCCCTTTTGACAACACCAATTTTGGAATCTTTAATTGAGCATAACTACACGAAAAATTCATGAAATTTCAAAATTTCAAGTGTTTTAGAATCTACTGAAAAATCTCTATCGAATGGTATCAAAATCATTGAGATCCTGTGTGTCAATCTTGAGATATGATTAATCAAACTTTAATGCACAGCACTTTATAATGTAAACTTCAAAATTTTCAAATGTGCATAAAAATTGTTTAACTCGATGAAATTTCAAAATTTAAAATGTTTTTGATATCTAAAAAATGTTTCCTATCCAGTGATACCAATATTTATGAATTTCGTCCAAAATTGAGTATTTTTTTATTTTGAAAACCCCTTTTGACAACACCAATTTTGGAATCTTTAATTGAGCATAACTACACGAAAAATTCATGAAATTTCAAAATTTCAAGTGTTTTAGAATCTACTGAAAAATCTCTATCGAATGGTATCAAAATCATTGAGATCCTGTGTGTCAATCTTGAGATATGATTAATCAAACTTTAATGCACAGCACTTTATAATGTAAACTTCAAAATTTTCAAATGTGCATAAAAATTGTTTAACTCGATGAAATTTCAAAATTTAAAATGTTTTTGATATCTAAAAAATGTTTCCTATCCAGTGATACCAATATTTATGAATTTCGTCCAAAATTGAGTATTTTTTTATTTTGAAAACCCCTTTTGACAACACCAATTTTGGAATCTTTAATTGAGCATAACTACACGAAAAATTCATGAAATTTCAAAATTTCAAGTGTTTTAGAATCTACTGAAAAATCTCTATCGAATGGTATCAAAATCATTGAGATCCTGTGTGTCAATCTTGAGATATGATTAATCAAACTTTAATGCACAGCACTTTATAATGTAAACTTCAAAATTTTCAAATGTGCATAAAAATTGTTTAACTCGATGAAATTTCAAAATTTAAAATGTTTTTGATATCTAAAAAATGTTTCCTATCCAGTGATACCAATATTTATGAATTTCGTCCAAAATTGAGTATTTTTTTATTTTGAAAACCCCTTTTGACAACACCAATTTTGGAATCTTTAATTGAGCATAACTACACGAAAAAATCATGAAATTTCAAAATTTCAAGTGTTTTAGAATCTACTGAAAAATCTCTATCGAATGGTATCAAAATCATTGAGATCCTGTGTGTCAATCTTGAGATATGATTAATCAAACTTTAATGCACAGCACTTTATAATGTAAACTTCAAAATTTTCAAATGTGCATAAAAATTGTTTAACTCGATGAAATTTCAAAATTTAAAATGTTTTTGATATCTAAAAAATGTTTCCTATCCAGTGATACCAATATTTATGAATTTCGTCCAAAATTGAGTATTTTTTTATTTTGAAAACCCCTTTTGACAACACCAATTTTGGAATCTTTAATTGAGCATAACTACACGAAAAATTCATGAAATTTCAAAATTTCAAGTGTTTTAGAATCTACTGAAAAATCTCTATCGAATGGTATCAAAATCATTGAGATCCTGTGTGTCAATCTTGAGATATGATTAATCAAACTTTAATGCACAGCACTTTATAATGTAAACTTCAAAATTTTCAAATGTGCATAAAAATTGTTTAACTCGATGAAATTTCAAAATTTAAAATGTTTTTGATATCTAAAAAATGTTTCCTATCCAGTGATACCAATATTTATGAATTTCGTCCAAAATTGAGTATTTTTTTATTTTGAAAACCCCTTTTGACAACACCAATTTTGGAATCTTTAATTGAGCATAACTACACGAAAAAATCATGAAATTTCAAAATTTCAAGTGTTTTAGAATCTACTGAAAAATCTCTATCGAATGGTATCAAAATCATTGAGATCCTGTGTGTCAATCTTGAGATATGATTAATCAAACTTTAATGCACAGCACTTTATAATGTAAACTTCAAAATTTTCAAATGTGCATAAAAATTGTTTAACTCGATGAAATTTCAAAATTTAAAATGTTTTTGATATCTAAAAAATGTTTCCTATCCAGTGATACCAATATTTATGAATTTCGTCCAAAATTGAGTATTTTTTTATTTTGAAAACCCCTTTTGACAACACCAATTTTGGAATCTTTAATTGAGCATAACTACACGAAAAATTCATGAAATTTCAAAATTTCAAGTGTTTTAGAATCTACTGAAAAATCTCTATCGAATGGTATCAAAATCATTGAGATCCTGTGTGTCAATCTTGAGATATGATTAATCAAACTTTAATGCACAGCACTTTATAATGTAAACTTCAAAATTTTCAAATGTGCATAAAAATTGTTTAACTCGATGAAATTTCAAAATTTAAAATGTTTTTGATATCTAAAAAATGTTTCCTATCCAGTGATACCAATATTTATGAATTTCGTCCAAAATTGAGTATTTTTTTATTTTGAAAACCCCTTTTGACAACACCAATTTTGGAATCTTTAATTGAGCATAACTACACGAAAAATTCATGAAATTTCAAAATTTCAAGTGTTTTAGAATCTACTGAAAAATCTCTATCGAATGGTATCAAAATCATTGAGATCCTGTGTGTCAATCTTGAGATATGATTAATCAAACTTTAATGCACAGCACTTTATAATGTAAACTTCAAAATTTTCAAATGTGCATAAAAATTGTTTAACTCGATGAAATTTCAAAATTTAAAATGTTTTTGATATCTAAAAAATGTTTCCTATCCAGTGATACCAATATTTATGAATTTCGTCCAAAATTGAGTATTTTTTTATTTTGAAAACCCCTTTTGACAACACCAATTTTGGAATCTTTAATTGAGCATAACTACACGAAAAATTCATGAAATTTCAAAATTTCAAGTGTTTTAGAATCTACTGAAAAATCTCTATCGAATGGTATCAAAATCATTGAGATCCTGTGTGTCAATCTTGAGATATGATTAATCAAACTTTAATGCACAGCACTTTATAATGTAAACTTCAAAATTTTCAAATGTGCATAAAAATTGTTTAACTCGATGAAATTTCAAAATTTAAAATGTTTTTGATATCTAAAAAATGTTTCCTATCCAGTGATACCAATATTTATGAATTTCGTCCAAAATTGAGTATTTTTTTATTTTGAAAACCCCTTTTGACAACACCAATTTTGGAATCTTTAATTGAGCATAACTACACGAAAAATTCATGAAATTTCAAAATTTCAAGTGTTTTAGAATCTACTGAAAAATCTCTATCGAATGGTATCAAAATCATTGAGATCCTGTGTGTCAATCTTGAGATATGATTAATCAAACTTTAATGCACAGCACTTTATAATGTAAACTTCAAAATTTTCAAATGTGCATAAAAATTGTTTAACTCGATGAAATTTCAAAATTTAAAATGTTTTTGATATCTAAAAAATGTTTCCTATCCAGTGATACCAATATTTATGAATTTCGTCCAAAATTGAGTATTTTTTTATTTTGAAAACCCCTTTTGACAACACCAATTTTGGAATCTTTAATTGAGCATAACTACACGAAAAATTCATGAAATTTCAAAATTTCAAGTGTTTTAGAATCTACTGAAAAATCTCTATCGAATGGTATCAAAATCATTGAGATCCTGTGTGTCAATCTTGAGATATGATTAATCAAACTTTAATGCACAGCACTTTATAATGTAAACTTCAAAATTTTCAAATGTGCATAAAAATTGTTTAACTCGATGAAATTTCAAAATTTAAAATGTTTTTGATATCTAAAAAATGTTTCCTATCCAGTGATACCAATATTTATGAATTTCGTCCAAAATTGAGTATTTTTTTATTTTGAAAACCCCTTTTGACAACACCAATTTTGGAATCTTTAATTGAGCATAACTACACGAAAAATTCATGAAATTTCAAAATTTCAAGTGTTTTAGAATCTACTGAAAAATCTCTATCGAATGGTATCAAAATCATTGAGATCCTGTGTGTCAATCTTGAGATATGATTAATCAAACTTTAATGCACAGCACTTTATAATGTAAACTTCAAAATTTTCAAATGTGCATAAAAATTGTTTAACTCGATGAAATTTCAAAATTTAAAATGTTTTTGATATCTAAAAAATGTTTCCTATCCAGTGATACCAATATTTATGAATTTCGTCCAAAATTGAGTATTTTTTTTATTTTGAAAACCCCTTTTGACAACACCAATTTTGGAATCTTTAATTGAGCATAACTACACGAAAAATTCATGAAATTTCAAAATTTCAAGTGTTTTAGAATCTACTGAAAAATCTCTATCGAATGGTATCAAAATCATTGAGATCCTGTGTGTCAATCTTGAGATATGATTAATCAAACTTTAATGCACAGCACTTTATAATGTAAACTTCAAAATTTTCAAATGTGCATAAAAATTGTTTAACTCGATAAAATTTCAAAATTTAAAATGTTTTTGATATCTAAAAAATGTTTCCTATCCAGTGATACCAATATTTATGAATTTCGTCCAAAATTGAGTATTTTTTTATTTTGAAAACCCCTTTTGACAACACCAATTTTGGAATCTTTAATTGAGCATAACTACACGAAAAATTCATGAAATTTCAAAATTTCAAGTGTTTTAGAATCTACTGAAAAATCTCTATCGAATGGTATCAAAATCATTGAGATCCTGTGTGTCAATCTTGAGATATGATTAATCAAACTTTAATGCACAGCACTTTATAATGTAAACTTCAAAATTTTCAAATGTGCATAAAAATTGTTTAACTCGATGAAATTTCAAAATTTAAAATGTTTTTGATATCTAAAAAATGTTTCCTATCCAGTGATACCAATATTTATGAATTTCGTCCAAAATTGAGTATTTTTTTATTTTGAAAACCCCTTTTGACAACACCAATTTTGGAATCTTTAATTGAGCATAACTACACGAAAAATTCATGAAATTTCAAAATTTCAAGTGTTTTAGAATCTACTGGAAAATCTCTATCGAATGGTATCAAAATCATTGAGATCCTGTGTGTCAATCTTGAGATATGATTAATCAAACTTTAATGCACAGCACTTTATAATGTAAACTTCAAAATTTTCAAATGTGCATAAAAATTGTTTAACTCGATGAAATTTCAAAATTTAAAATGTTTTTGATATCTAAAAAATGTTTCCTATCCAGTGATACCAATATTTATGAATTTCGTCCAAAATTGAGTATTTTTTTATTTTGAAAACCCCTTTTGACAACACCAATTTTGGAATCTTTAATTGAGCATAACTACACGAAAAATTCATGAAATTTCAAAATTTCAAGTGTTTTAGAATCTACTGAAAAATCTCTATCGAATGGTATCAAAATCATTGAGATCCTGTGTGTCAATCTTGAGATATGATTAATCAAACTTTAATGCACAGCACTTTATAATGTAAACTTCAAAATTTTCAAATGTGCATAAAAATTGTTTAACTCGATGAAATTTCAAAATTTAAAATGTTTTTGATATCTAAAAAATGTTTCCTATCCAGTGATACCAATATTTATGAATTTCGTCCAAAATTGAGTATTTTTTTATTTTGAAAACCCCTTTTGACAACACCAATTTTGGAATCTTTAATTGAGCATAACTACACGAAAAATTCATGAAATTTCAAAATTTCAAGTGTTTTAGAATCTACTGAAAAATCTCTATCGAATGGTATCAAAATCATTGAGATCCTGTGTGTCAATCTTGAGATATGATTAATCAAACTTTAATGCACAGCACTTTATAATGTAAACTTCAAAATTTTCAAATGTGCATAAAAATTGTTTAACTCGATGAAATTTCAAAATTTAAAATGTTTTTGATATCTAAAAAATGTTTCCTATCCAGTGATACCAATATTTATGAATTTCGTCCAAAATTGAGTATTTTTTTTATTTTGAAAACCCCTTTTGACAACACCAATTTTGGAATCTTTAATTGAGCATAACTACACGAAAAATTCATGAAATTTCAAAATTTCAAGTGTTTTAGAATCTACTGAAAAATCTCTATCGAATGGTATCAAAATCATTGAGATCCTGTGTGTCAATCTTGAGATATGATTAATCAAACTTTAATGCACAGCACTTTATAATGTAAACTTCAAAATTTTCAAATGTGCATAAAAATTGTTTAACTCGATAAAATTTCAAAATTTAAAATGTTTTTGATATCTAAAAAATGTTTCCTATCCAGTGATACCAATATTTATGAATTTCGTCCAAAATTGAGTATTTTTTTATTTTGAAAACCCCTTTTGACAACACCAATTTTGGAATCTTTAATTGAGCATAACTACACGAAAAATTCATGAAATTTCAAAATTTCAAGTGTTTTAGAATCTACTGAAAAATCTCTATCGAATGGTATCAAAATCATTGAGATCCTGTGTGTCAATCTTGAGATATGATTAATCAAACTTTAATGCACAGCACTTTATAATGTAAACTTCAAAATTTTCAAATGTGCATAAAAATTGTTTAACTCGATGAAATTTCAAAATTTAAAATGTTTTTGATATCTAAAAAATGTTTCCTATCCAGTGATACCAATATTTATGAATTTCGTCCAAAATTGAGTATTTTTTTATTTTGAAAACCCCTTTTGACAACACCAATTTTGGAATCTTTAATTGAGCATAACTACACGAAAAATTCATGAAATTTCAAAATTTCAAGTGTTTTAGAATCTACTGAAAAATCTCTATCGAATGGTATCAAAATCATTGAGATCCTGTGTGTCAATCTTGAGATATGATTAATCAAACTTTAATGCACAGCACTTTATAATGTAAACTTCAAAATTTTCAAATGTGCATAAAAATTGTTTAACTCGATGAAATTTCAAAATTTAAAATGTTTTTGATATCTAAAAAATGTTTCCTATCCAGTGATACCAATATTTATGAATTTCGTCCAAAATTGAGTATTTTTTTTATTTTGAAAACCCCTTTTGACAACACCAATTTTGGAATCTTTAATTGAGCATAACTACACGAAAAATTCATGAAATTTCAAAATTTCAAGTGTTTTAGAATCTACTGAAAAATCTCTATCGAATGGTATCAAAATCATTGAGATCCTGTGTGTCAATCTTGAGATATGATTAATCAAACTTTAATGCACAGCACTTTATAATGTAAACTTCAAAATTTTCAAATGTGCATAAAAATTGTTTAACTCGATGAAATTTCAAAATTCAAAATGTTTTTGATATCTAACAAATGTTTCCTATCCAGTGATACCAATATTTATGAATTTCGTCCAAAATTGAGTATTTTTTTATTTTGAAAACCCCTTTTGACAACACCAATTTTGGAATCTTTAATTGAGCATAACTACACGAAATATTCATGAAATTTCAAAATTTCAAGTGTTTTAGAATCTACTGAAAAATCTCTATCGAATGGTATCAAAATCATTGAGATCCTGTGTGTCAATCTTGAGATATGATTAATCAAACTTTAATGCACAGCACTTTATAATGTAAACTTCAAAATTTTCAAATGTGCATAAAAATTGTTTAACTCGATGAAATTTCAAAATTTAAAATGTTTTTGATATCTAAAAAATGTTTCCTATCCAGTGATACCAATATTTATGAATTTCGTCCAAAATTGAGTATTTTTTTATTTTGAAAACCCCTTTTGACAACACCAATTTTGGAATCTTTAATTGAGCATAACTACACGAAAAATTCATGAAATTTCAAAATTTCAAGTGTTTTAGAATCTACTGAAAAATCTCTATCGAATGGTATCAAAATCATTGAGATCCTGTGTGTCAATCTTGAGATATGATTAATCAAACTTTAATGCACAGCACTTTATAATGTAAACTTCAAAATTTTCAAATGTGCATAAAAATTGTTTAACTCGATGAAATTTCAAAATTTAAAATGTTTTTGATATCTAAAAAATGTTTCCTATCCAGTGATACCAATATTTATGAATTTCGTCCAAAATTGAGTATTTTTTTATTTTGAAAACCCCTTTTGACAACACCAATTTTGGAATCTTTAATTGAGCATAACTACACGAAAAATTCATGAAATTTCAAAATTTCAAGTGTTTTAGAATCTACTGAAAAATCTCTATCGAATGGTATCAAAATCATTGAGATCCTGTGTGTCAATCTTGAGATATGATTAATCAAACTTTAATGCACAGCACTTTATAATGTAAACTTCAAAATTTTCAAATGTGCATAAAAATTGTTTAACTCGATGAAATTTCAAAATTTAAAATGTTTTTGATATCTAAAAAATGTTTCCTATCCAGTGATACCAATATTTATGAATTTCGTCCAAAATTGAGTATTTTTTTATTTTGAAAACCCCTTTTGACAACACCAATTTTGGAATCTTTAATTGAGCATAACTACACGAAAAATTCATGAAATTTCAAAATTTCAAGTGTTTTAGAATCTACTGAAAAATCTCTATCGAATGGTATCAAAATCATTGAGATCCTGTGTGTCAATCTTGAGATATGATTAATCAAACTTTAATGCACAGCACTTTATAATGTAAACTTCAAAATTTTCAAATGTGCATAAAAATTGTTTAACTCGATGAAATTTCAAAATTTAAAATGTTTTTGATATCTAAAAAATGTTTCCTATCCAGTGATACCAATATTTATGAATTTCGTCCAAAATTGAGTATTTTTTTTATTTTGAAAACCCCTTTTGACAACACCAATTTTGGAATCTTTAATTGAGCATAACTACACGAAAAATTCATGAAATTTCAAAATTTCAAGTGTTTTAGAATCTACTGAAAAATCTCTATCGAATGGTATCAAAATCATTGAGATCCTGTGTGTCAATCTTGAGATATGATTAATCAAACTTTAATGCACAGCACTTTATAATGTAAACTTCAAAATTTTCAAATGTGCATAAAAATTGTTTAACTCGATAAAATTTCAAAATTTAAAATGTTTTTGATATCTAAAAAATGTTTCCTATCCAGTGATACCAATATTTATGAATTTCGTCCAAAATTGAGTATTTTTTTATTTTGAAAACCCCTTTTGACAACACCAATTTTGGAATCTTTAATTGAGCATAACTACACGAAAAATTCATGAAATTTCAAAATTTCAAGTGTTTTAGAATCTACTGAAAAATCTCTATCGAATGGTATCAAAATCATTGAGATCCTGTGTGTCAATCTTGAGATATGATTAATCAAACTTTAATGCACAGCACTTTATAATGTAAACTTCAAAATTTTCAAATGTGCATAAAAATTGTTTAACTCGATGAAATTTCAAAATTTAAAATGTTTTTGATATCTAAAAAATGTTTCCTATCCAGTGATACCAATATTTATGAATTTCGTCCAAAATTGAGTATTTTTTTATTTTGAAAACCCCTTTTGACAACACCAATTTTGGAATCTTTAATTGAGCATAACTACACGAAAAATTCATGAAATTTCAAAATTTCAAGTGTTTTAGAATCTACTGAAAAATCTCTATCGAATGGTATCAAAATCATTGAGATCCTGTGTGTCAATCTTGAGATATGATTAATCAAACTTTAATGCACAGCACTTTATAATGTAAACTTCAAAATTTTCAAATGTGCATAAAAATTGTTTAACTCGATGAAATTTCAAAATTTAAAATGTTTTTGATATCTAAAAAATGTTTCCTATCCAGTGATACCAATATTTATGAATTTCGTCCAAAATTGAGTATTTTTTTTATTTTGAAAACCCCTTTTGACAACACCAATTTTGGAATCTTTAATTGAGCATAACTACACGAAAAATTCATGAAATTTCAAAATTTCAAGTGTTTTAGAATCTACTGAAAAATCTCTATCGAATGGTATCAAAATCATTGAGATCCTGTGTGTCAATCTTGAGATATGATTAATCAAACTTTAATGCACAGCACTTTATAATGTAAACTTCAAAATTTTCAAATGTGCATAAAAATTGTTTAACTCGATGAAATTTCAAAATTCAAAATGTTTTTGATATCTAACAAATGTTTCCTATCCAGTGATACCAATATTTATGAATTTCGTCCAAAATTGAGTATTTTTTTATTTTGAAAACCCCTTTTGACAACACCAATTTTGGAATCTTTAATTGAGCATAACTACACGAAATATTCATGAAATTTCAAAATTTCAAGTGTTTTAGAATCTACTGAAAAATCTCTATCGAATGGTATCAAAATCATTGAGATCCTGTGTGTCAATCTTGAGATATGATTAATCAAACTTTAATGCACAGCACTTTATAATGTAAACTTCAAAATTTTCAAATGTGCATAAAAATTGTTTAACTCGATGAAATTTCAAAATTTAAAATGTTTTTGATATCTAAAAAATGTTTCCTATCCAGTGATACCAATATTTATGAATTTCGTCCAAAATTGAGTATTTTTTTATTTTGAAAACCCCTTTTGACAACACCAATTTTGGAATCTTTAATTGAGCATAACTACACGAAAAATTCATGAAATTTCAAAATTTCAAGTGTTTTAGAATCTACTGAAAAATCTCTATCGAATGGTATCAAAATCATTGAGATCCTGTGTGTCAATCTTGAGATATGATTAATCAAACTTTAATGCACAGCACTTTATAATGTAAACTTCAAAATTTTCAAATGTGCATAAAAATTGTTTAACTCGATGAAATTTCAAAATTTAAAATGTTTTTGATATCTAAAAAATGTTTCCTATCCAGTGATACCAATATTTATGAATTTCGTCCAAAATTGAGTATTTTTTTATTTTGAAAACCCCTTTTGACAACACCAATTTTGGAATCTTTAATTGAGCATAACTACACGAAAAATTCATGAAATTTCAAAATTTCAAGTGTTTTAGAATCTACTGAAAAATCTCTATCGAATGGTGTCAAAATCATTGAGATCCTGTGTGTCAATCTTGAGATATGATTAATCAAACTTTAATGCACAGCACTTTATAATGTAAACTTCAAAATTTTCAAATGTGCATAAAAATTGTTTAACTCGATGAAATTTCAAAATTTAAAATGTTTTTGATATCTAACAAATGTTTCCTATCCAGTGATACCAATATTTATGAATTTCGTCCAAAATTGAGTATTTTTTTATTTTGAAAACCCCTTTTGACAACACCAATTTTGGAATCTTTAATTGAGCATAACTACACGAAATATTCATGAAATTTCAAAATTTCAAGTGTTTTAGAATCTACTGAAAAATCTCTATCGAATGGTATCAAAATCATTGAGATCCTGTGTGTCAATCTTGAGATATGATTAATCAAACTTTAATGCACAGCACTTTATAATGTAAACTTCAAAATTTTCAAATGTGCATAAAAATTGTTTAACTCGATGAAATTTCAAAATTTAAAATGTTTTTGATATCTAAAAAATGTTTCCTATCCAGTGATACCAATATTTATGAATTTCGTCCAAAATTGAGTATTTTTTTTATTTTGAAAACCCCTTTTGACAACACCAATTTTGGAATCTTTAATTGAGCATAACTACACGAAAAATTCATGAAATTTCAAAATTTCAAGTGTTTTAGAATCTACTGAAAAATCTCTATCGAATGGTATCAAAATCATTGAGATCCTGTGTGTCAATCTTGAGATATGATTAATCAAACTTTAATGCACAGCACTTTATAATGTAAACTTCAAAATTTTCAAATGTGCATAAAAATTGTTTAACTCGATGAAATTTCAAAATTTAAAATCTTTTTGATATCTAAAAAATGTTTCCTATCCAGTGATACCAATATTTATGAATTTCGTCCAAAATTGAGTATTTTTTTATTTTGAAAACCCCTTTTGACAACACCAATTTTGGAATCTTTAATTGAGCATAACTACACGAAAAATTCATGAAATTTCAAAATTTCAAGTGTTTTAGAATCTACTGAAAAATCTCTATCGAATGGTATCAAAATCATTGAGATCCTGTGTGTCAATCTTGAGATATGATTAATCAAACTTTAATGCACAGCACTTTATAATGTAAACTTCAAAATTTTCAAATGTGCATAAAAATTGTTTAACTCGATGAAATTTCAAAATTTAAAATGTTTTTGATATCTAAAAAATGTTTCCTATCCAGTGATACCAATATTTATGAATTTCGTCCAAAATTGAGTATTTTTTTTATTTTGAAAACCCCTTTTGACAACACCAATTTTGGAATCTTTAATTGAGCATAACTACACGAAAAATTCATGAAATTTCAAAATTTCAAGTGTTTTAGAATCTACTGAAAAATCTCTATCGAATGGTATCAAAATCATTGAGATCCTGTGTGTCAATCTTGAGATATGATTAATCAAACTTTAATGCACAGCACTTTATAATGTAAACTTCAAAATTTTCAAATGTGCATAAAAATTGTTTAACTCGATGAAATTTCAAAATTTAAAATGTTTTTGATATCTAACAAATGTTTCCTATCCAGTGATACCAATATTTATGAATTTCGTCCAAAATTGAGTATTTTTTTATTTTGAAAACCCCTTTTGACAACACCAATTTTGGAATCTTTAATTGAGCATAACTACACGAAATATTCATGAAATTTCAAAATTTCAAGTGTTTTAGAATCTACTGAAAAATCTCTATCGAATGGTATCAAAATCATTGAGATCCTGTGTGTCAATCTTGAGATATGATTAATCAAACTTTAATGCACAGCACTTTATAATGTAAACTTCAAAATTTTCAAATGTGCATAAAAATTGTTTAACTCGATGAAATTTCAAAATTTAAAATGTTTTTGATATCTAAAAAATGTTTCCTATCCAGTGATACCAATATTTATGAATTTCGTCCAAAATTGAGTATTTTTTTATTTTGAAAACCCCTTTTGACAACACCAATTTTGGAATCTTTAATTGAGCATAACTACACGAAAAATTCATGAAATTTCAAAATTTCAAGTGTTTTAGAATCTACTGAAAAATCTCTATCGAATGGTATCAAAATCATTGAGATCCTGTGTGTCAATCTTGAGATATGATTAATCAAACTTTAATGCACAGCACTTTATAATGTAAACTTCAAAATTTTCAAATGTGCATAAAAATTGTTTAACTCGATGAAATTTCAAAATTTAAAATGTTTTTGATATCTAAAAAATGTTTCCTATCCAGTGATACCAATATTTATGAATTTCGTCCAAAATTGAGTATTTTTTTATTTTGAAAACCCCTTTTGACAACACCAATTTTGGAATCTTTAATTGAGCATAACTACACGAAAAATTCATGAAATTTCAAAATTTCAAGTGTTTTAGAATCTACTGAAAAATCTCTATCGAATGGTATCAAAATCATTGAGATCCTGTGTGTCAATCTTGAGATATGATTAATCAAACTTTAATGCACAGCACTTTATAATGTAAACTTCAAAATTTTCAAATGTGCATAAAAATTGTTTAACTCGATGAAATTTCAAAATTTAAAATGTTTTTGATATCTAAAAAATGTTTCCTATCCAGTGATACCAATATTTATGAATTTCGTCCAAAATTGAGTATTTTTTTTATTTTGAAAACCCCTTTTGACAACACCAATTTTGGAATCTTTAATTGAGCATAACTACACGAAAAATTCATGAAATTTCAAAATTTCAAGTGTTTTAGAATCTACTGAAAAATCTCTATCGAATGGTATCAAAATCATTGAGATCCTGTGTGTTAATCTTGAGATATGATTAATCAAACTTTAATGCACAGCACTTTATAATGTAAACTTCAAAATTTTCAAATGTGCATAAAAATTGTTTAACTCGATGAAATTTCAAAATTTAAAATGTTTTTGATATCTAAAAAATGTTTCCTATCCAGTGATACCAATATTTATGAATTTCGTCCAAAATTGAGTATTTTTTTATTTTGAAAACCCCTTTTGACAACACCAATTTTGGAATCTTTAATTGAGCATAACTACACGAAAAATTCATGAAATTTCAAAATTTCAAGTGTTTTAGAATCTACTGAAAAATCTCTATCGAATGGTATCAAAATCATTGAGATCCTGTGTGTCAATCTTGAGATATGATTAATCAAACTTTAATGCACAGCACTTTATAATGTAAACTTCAAAATTTTCAAATGTGCATAAAAATTGTTTAACTCGATGAAATTTCAAAATTTAAAATGTTTTTGATATCTAAAAAATGTTTCCTATCCAGTGATACCAATATTTATGAATTTCGTCCAAAATTGAGTATTTTTTTATTTTGAAAACCCCTTTTGACAACACCAATTTTGGAATCTTTAATTGAGCATAACTACACGAAAAATTCATGAAATTTCAAAATTTCAAGTGTTTTAGAATCTACTGAAAAATCTCTATCGAATGGTATCAAAATCATTGAGATCCTGTGTGTTAATCTTGAGATATGATTAATCAAACTTTAATGCACAGCACTTTATAATGTAAACTTCAAAATTTTCAAATGTGCATAAAAATTGTTTAACTCGATGAAATTTCAAAATTTAAAATGTTTTTGATATCTAAAAAATGTTTCCTATCCAGTGATACCAATATTTATGAATTTCGTCCAAAATTGAGTATTTTTTTATTTTGAAAACCCCTTTTGACAACACCAATTTTGGAATCTTTAATTGAGCATAACTACACGAAAAATTCATGAAATTTCAAAATTTCAAGTGTTTTAGAATCTACTGAAAAATCTCTATCGAATGGTATCAAAATCATTGAGATCCTGTGTGTCAATCTTGAGATATGATTAATCAAACTTTAATGCACAGCACTTTATAATGTAAACTTCAAAATTTTCAAATGTGCATAAAAATTGTTTAACTCGATGAAATTTCAAAATTTAAAATGTTTTTGATATCTAAAAAATGTTTCCTATCCAGTGATACCAATATTTATGAATTTCGTCCAAAATTGAGTATTTTTTTATTTTGAAAACCCCTTTTGACAACACCAATTTTGGAATCTTTAATTGAGCATAACTACACGAAAAATTCATGAAATTTCAAAATTTCAAGTGTTTTAGAATCTACTGAAAAATCTCTATCGAATGGTATCAAAATCATTGAGATCCTGTGTGTCAATCTTGAGATATGATTAATCAAACTTTAATGCACAGCACTTTATAATGTAAACTTCAAAATTTTCAAATGTGCATAAAAATTGTTTAACTCGATGAAATTTCAAAATTTAAAATGTTTTTGATATCTAAAAAATGTTTCCTATCCAGTGATACCAATATTTATGAATTTCGTCCAAAATTGAGTATTTTTTTATTTTGAAAACCCCTTTTGACAACACCAATTTTGGAATCTTTAATTGAGCATAACTACACGAAAAATTCATGAAATTTCAAAATTTCAAGTGTTTTAGAATCTACTGAAAAATCTCTATCGAATGGTATCAAAATCATTGAGATCCTGTGTGTCAATCTTGAGATATGATTAATCAAACTTTAATGCACAGCACTTTATAATGTAAACTTCAAAATTTTCAAATGTGCATAAAAATTGTTTAACTCGATGAAATTTCAAAATTTAAAATGTTTTTGATATCTAAAAAATGTTTCCTATCCAGTGATACCAATATTTATGAATTTCGTCCAAAATTGAGTATTTTTTTATTTTGAAAACCCCTTTTGACAACACCAATTTTGGAATCTTTAATTGAGCATAACTACACGAAAAATTCATGAAATTTCAAAATTTCAAGTGTTTTAGAATCTACTGAAAAATCTCTATCGAATGGTATCAAAATCATTGAGATCCTGTGTGTCAATCTTGAGATATGATTAATCAAACTTTAATGCACAGCACTTTATAATGTAAACTTCAAAATTTTCAAATGTGCATAAAAATTGTTTAACTCGATGAAATTTCAAAATTTAAAATGTTTTTGATATCTAAAAAATGTTTCCTATCCAGTGATACCAATATTTATGAATTTCGTCCAAAATTGAGTATTTTTTTATTTTGAAAACCCCTTTTGACAACACCAATTTTGGAATCTTTAATTGAGCATAACTACACGAAAAATTCATGAAATTTCAAAATTTCAAGTGTTTTAGAATCTACTGAAAAATCTCTATCGAATGGTATCAAAATCATTGAGATCCTGTGTGTCAATCTTGAGATATGATTAATCAAACTTTAATGCACAGCACTTTATAATGTAAACTTCAAAATTTTCAAATGTGCATAAAAATTGTTTAACTCGATGAAATTTCAAAATTTAAAATGTTTTTGATATCTAAAAAATGTTTCCTATCCAGTGATACCAATATTTATGAATTTCGTCCAAAATTGAGTATTTTTTTATTTTGAAAACCCCTTTTGACAACACCAATTTTGGAATCTTTAATTGAGCATAACTACACGAAAAATTCATGAAATTTCAAAATTTCAAGTGTTTTAGAATCTACTGAAAAATCTCTATCGAATGGTATCAAAATCATTGAGATCCTGTGTGTTAATCTTGAGATATGATTAATCAAACTTTAATGCACAGCACTTTATAATGTAAACTTCAAAATTTTCAAATGTGCATAAAAATTGTTTAACTCGATGAAATTTCAAAATTTAAAATGTTTTTGATATCTAAAAAATGTTTCCTATCCAGTGATACCAATATTTATGAATTTCGTCCAAAATTGAGTATTTTTTTATTTTGAAAACCCCTTTTGACAACACCAATTTTGGAATCTTTAATTGAGCATAACTACACGAAAAATTCATGAAATTTCAAAATTTCAAGTGTTTTAGAATCTACTGAAAAATCTCTATCGAATGGTATCAAAATCATTGAGATCCTGTGTGTCAATCTTGAGATATGATTAATCAAACTTTAATGCACAGCACTTTATAATGTAAACTTCAAAATTTTCAAATGTGCATAAAAATTGTTTAACTCGATGAAATTTCAAAATTTAAAATGTTTTTGATATCTAAAAAATGTTTCCTATCCAGTGATACCAATATTTATGAATTTCGTCCAAAATTGAGTATTTTTTTATTTTGAAAACCCCTTTTGACAACACCAATTTTGGAATCTTTAATTGAGCATAACTACACGAAAAATTCATGAAATTTCAAAATTTCAAGTGTTTTAGAATCTACTGAAAAATCTCTATCGAATGGTATCAAAATCATTGAGATCCTGTGTGTTAATCTTGAGATATGATTAATCAAACTTTAATGCACAGCACTTTATAATGTAAACTTCAAAATTTTCAAATGTGCATAAAAATTGTTTAACTCGATGAAATTTCAAAATTTAAAATGTTTTTGATATCTAAAAAATGTTTCCTATCCAGTGATACCAATATTTATGAATTTCGTCCAAAATTGAGTATTTTTTTATTTTGAAAACCCCTTTTGACAACACCAATTTTGGAATCTTTAATTGAGCATAACTACACGAAAAATTCATGAAATTTCAAAATTTCAAGTGTTTTAGAATCTACTGAAAAATCTCTATCGAATGGTATCAAAATCATTGAGATCCTGTGTGTCAATCTTGAGATATGATTAATCAAACTTTAATGCACAGCACTTTATAATGTAAACTTCAAAATTTTCAAATGTGCATAAAAATTGTTTAACTCGATGAAATTTCAAAATTTAAAATGTTTTTGATATCTAAAAAATGTTTCCTATCCAGTGATACCAATATTTATGAATTTCGTCCAAAATTGAGTATTTTTTTATTTTGAAAACCCCTTTTGACAACACCAATTTTGGAATCTTTAATTGAGCATAACTACACGAAAAATTCATGAAATTTCAAAATTTCAAGTGTTTTAGAATCTACTGAAAAATCTCTATCGAATGGTATCAAAATCATTGAGATCCTGTGTGTCAATCTTGAGATATGATTAATCAAACTTTAATGCACAGCACTTTATAATGTAAACTTCAAAATTTTCAAATGTGCATAAAAATTGTTTAACTCGATGAAATTTCAAAATTTAAAATGTTTTTGATATCTAAAAAATGTTTCCTATCCAGTGATACCAATATTTATGAATTTCGTCCAAAATTGAGTATTTTTTTATTTTGAAAACCCCTTTTGACAACACCAATTTTGGAATCTTTAATTGAGCATAACTACACGAAAAATTCATGAAATTTCAAAATTTCAAGTGTTTTAGAATCTACTGAAAAATCTCTATCGAATGGTATCAAAATCATTGAGATCCTGTGTGTCAATCTTGAGATATGATTAATCAAACTTTAATGCACAGCACTTTATAATGTAAACTTCAAAATTTTCAAATGTGCATAAAAATTGTTTAACTCGATGAAATTTCAAAATTTAAAATGTTTTTGATATCTAAAAAATGTTTCCTATCCAGTGATACCAATATTTATGAATTTCGTCCAAAATTGAGTATTTTTTTATTTTGAAAACCCCTTTTGACAACACCAATTTTGGAATCTTTAATTGAGCATAACTACACGAAAAATTCATGAAATTTCAAAATTTCAAGTGTTTTAGAATCTACTGAAAAATCTCTATCGAATGGTATCAAAATCATTGAGATCCTGTGTGTCAATCTTGAGATATGATTAATCAAACTTTAATGCACAGCACTTTATAATGTAAACTTCAAAATTTTCAAATGTGCATAAAAATTGTTTAACTCGATGAAATTTCAAAATTTAAAATGTTTTTGATATCTAAAAAATGTTTCCTATCCAGTGATACCAATATTTATGAATTTCGTCCAAAATTGAGTATTTTTTTATTTTGAAAACCCCTTTTGACAACACCAATTTTGGAATCTTTAATTGAGCATAACTACACGAAAAATTCATGAAATTTCAAAATTTCAAGTGTTTTAGAATCTACTGAAAAATCTCTATCGAATGGTATCAAAATCATTGAGATCCTGTGTGTTAATCTTGAGATATGATTAATCAAACTTTAATGCACAGCACTTTATAATGTAAACTTCAAAATTTTCAAATGTGCATAAAAATTGTTTAACTCGATGAAATTTCAAAATTTAAAATGTTTTTGATATCTAAAAAATGTTTCCTATCCAGTGATACCAATATTTATGAATTTCGTCCAAAATTGAGTATTTTTTTATTTTGAAAACCCCTTTTGACAACACCAATTTTGGAATCTTTAATTGAGCATAACTACACGAAAAATTCATGAAATTTCAAAATTTCAAGTGTTTTAGAATCTACTGAAAAATCTCTATCGAATGGTATCAAAATCATTGAGATCCTGTGTGTCAATCTTGAGATATGATTAATCAAACTTTAATGCACAGCACTTTATAATGTAAACTTCAAAATTTTCAAATGTGCATAAAAATTGTTTAACTCGATGAAATTTCAAAATTTAAAATGTTTTTGATATCTAAAAAATGTTTCCTATCCAGTGATACCAATATTTATGAATTTCGTCCAAAATTGAGTATTTTTTTATTTTGAAAACCCCTTTTGACAACACCAATTTTGGAATCTTTAATTGAGCATAACTACACGAAAAATTCATGAAATTTCAAAATTTCAAGTGTTTTAGAATCTACTGAAAAATCTCTATCGAATGGTATCAAAATCATTGAGATCCTGTGTGTCAATCTTGAGATATGATTAATCAAACTTTAATGCACAGCACTTTATAATGTAAACTTCAAAATTTTCAAATGTGCATAAAAATTGTTTAACTCGATGAAATTTCAAAATTTAAAATGTTTTTGATATCTAAAAAATGTTTCCTATCCAGTGATACCAATATTTATGAATTTCGTCCAAAATTGAGTATTTTTTTATTTTGAAAACCCCTTTTGACAACACCAATTTTGGAATCTTTAATTGAGCATAACTACACGAAAAATTCATGAAATTTCAAAATTTCAAGTGTTTTAGAATCTACTGAAAAATCTCTATCGAATGGTATCAAAATCATTGAGATCCTGTGTGTCAATCTTGAGATATGATTAATCAAACTTTAATGCACAGCACTTTATAATGTAAACTTCAAAATTTTCAAATGTGCATAAAAATTGTTTAACTCGATGAAATTTCAAAATTTAAAATGTTTTTGATATCTAAAAAATGTTTCCTATCCAGTGATACCAATATTTATGAATTTCGTCCAAAATTGAGTATTTTTTTATTTTGAAAACCCCTTTTGACAACACCAATTTTGGAATCTTTAATTGAGCATAACTACACGAAAAATTCATGAAATTTCAAAATTTCAAGTGTTTTAGAATCTACTGAAAAATCTCTATCGAATGGTATCAAAATCATTGAGATCCTGTGTGTCAATCTTGAGATATGATTAATCAAACTTTAATGCACAGCACTTTATAATGTAAACTTCAAAATTTTCAAATGTGCATAAAAATTGTTTAACTCGATGAAATTTCTAAATTTAAAATGTTTTTGATATCTAAAAAATGTTTCCTATCCAGTGATACCAATATTTATGAATTTCGTCCAAAATTGAGTATTTTTTTATTTTGAAAACCCCTTTTGACAACACCAATTTTGGAATCTTTAATTGAGCATAACTACACGAAAAATTCATGAAATTTCAAAATTTCAAGTGTTTTAGAATCTACTGAAAAATCTCTATCGAATGGTATCAAAATCATTGAGATCCTGTGTGTTAATCTTGAGATATGATTAATCAAACTTTAATGCACAGCACTTTATAATGTAAACTTCAAAATTTTCAAATGTGCATAAAAATTGTTTAACTCGATGAAATTTCAAAATTTAAAATGTTTTTGATATCTAAAAAATGTTTCCTATCCAGTGATACCAATATTTATGAATTTCGTCCAAAATTGAGTATTTTTTTATTTTGAAAACCCATTTTGACAACACCAATTTTGGAATCTTTAATTGAGCATAACTACACGAAAAATTCATGAAATTTCAAAATTTCAAGTGTTTTAGAATCTACTGAAAAATCTCTATCGAATGGTATCAAAATCATTGAGATCCTGTGTGTCAATCTTGAGATATGATTAATCAAACTTTAATGCACAGCACTTTATAATGTAAACTTCAAAATTTTCAAATGTGCATAAAAATTGTTTAACTCGATGAAATTTCAAAATTTAAAATGTTTTTGATATCTAAAAAATGTTTCCTATCCAGTGATACCAATATTTATGAATTTCGTCCAAAATTGAGTATTTTTTTATTTTGAAAACCCCTTTTGACAACACCAATTTTGGAATCTTTAATTGAGCATAACTACACGAAAAATTCATGAAATTTCAAAATTTCAAGTGTTTTAGAATCTACTGAAAAATCTCTATCGAATGGTATCAAAATCATTGAGATCCTGTGTGTTAATCTTGAGATATGATTAATCAAACTTTAATGCACAGCACTTTATAATGTAAACTTCAAAATTTTCAAATGTGCATAAAAATTGTTTAACTCGATGAAATTTCAAAATTTAAAATGTTTTTGATATCTAAAAAATGTTTCCTATCCAGTGATACCAATATTTATGAATTTCGTCCAAAATTGAGTATTTTTTTATTTTGAAAACCCCTTTTGACAACACCAATTTTGGAATCTTTAATTGAGCATAACTACACGAAAAATTCATGAAATTTCAAAATTTCAAGTGTTTTAGAATCTACTGAAAAATCTCTATCGAATGGTATCAAAATCATTGAGATCCTGTGTGTCAATCTTGAGATATGATTAATCAAACTTTAATGCACAGCACTTTATAATGTAAACTTCAAAATTTTCAAATGTGCATAAAAATTGTTTAACTCGATGAAATTTCAAAATTTAAAATGTTTTTGATATCTAAAAAATGTTTCCTATCCAGTGATACCAATATTTATGAATTTCGTCCAAAATTGAGTATTTTTTTATTTTGAAAACCCCTTTTGACAACACCAATTTTGGAATCTTTAATTGAGCATAACTACACGAAAAATTCATGAAATTTCAAAATTTCAAGTGTTTTAGAATCTACTGAAAAATCTCTATCGAATGGTATCAAAATCATTGAGATCCTGTGTGTCAATCTTGAGATATGATTAATCAAACTTTAATGCACAGCACTTTATAATGTAAACTTCAAAATTTTCAAATGTGCATAAAAATTGTTTAACTCGATGAAATTTCAAAATTTAAAATGTTTTTGATATCTAAAAAATGTTTCCTATCCAGTGATACCAATATTTATGAATTTCGTCCAAAATTGAGTATTTTTTTATTTTGAAAACCCCTTTTGACAACACCAATTTTGGAATCTTTAATTGAGCATAACTACACGAAAAATTCATGAAATTTCAAAATTTCAAGTGTTTTAGAATCTACTGAAAAATCTCTATCGAATGGTATCAAAATCATTGAGATCCTGTGTGTCAATCTTGAGATATGATTAATCAAACTTTAATGCACAGCACTTTATAATGTAAACTTCAAAATTTTCAAATGTGCATAAAAATTGTTTAACTCGATGAAATTTCAAAATTTAAAATGTTTTTGATATCTAAAAAATGTTTCCTATCCAGTGATACCAATATTTATGAATTTCGTCCAAAATTGAGTATTTTTTTATTTTGAAAACCCCTTTTGACAACACCAATTTTGGAATCTTTAATTGAGCATAACTACACGAAAAATTCATGAAATTTCAAAATTTCAAGTGTTTTAGAATCTACTGAAAAATCTCTATCGAATGGTATCAAAATCATTGAGATCCTGTGTGTCAATCTTGAGATATGATTAATCAAACTTTAATGCACAGCACTTTATAATGTAAACTTCAAAATTTTCAAATGTGCATAAAAATTGTTTAACTCGATGAAATTTCAAAATTTAAAATGTTTTTGATATCTAAAAAATGTTTCCTATCCAGTGATACCAATATTTATGAATTTCGTCCAAAATTGAGTATTTTTTTATTTTGAAAACCCCTTTTGACAACACCAATTTTGGAATCTTTAATTGAGCATAACTACACGAAAAATTCATGAAATTTCAAAATTTCAAGTGTTTTAGAATCTACTGAAAAATCTCTATCGAATGGTATCAAAATCATTGAGATCCTGTGTGTCAATCTTGAGATATGATTAATCAAACTTTAATGCACAGCACTTTATAATGTAAACTTCAAAATTTTCAAATGTGCATAAAAATTGTTTAACTCGATGAAATTTCAAAATTTAAAATGTTTTTGATATCTAAAAAATGTTTCCTATCCAGTGATACCAATATTTATGAATTTCGTCCAAAATTGAGTATTTTTTTATTTTGAAAACCCCTTTTGACAACACCAATTTTGGAATCTTTAATTGAGCATAACTACACGAAAAATTCATGAAATTTCAAAATTTCAAGTGTTTTAGAATCTACTGAAAAATCTCTATCGAATGGTATCAAAATCATTGAGATCCTGTGTGTCAATCTTGAGATATGATTAATCAAACTTTAATGCACAGCACTTTATAATGTAAACTTCAAAATTTTCAAATGTGCATAAAAATTGTTTAACTCGATGAAATTTCAAAATTTAAAATGTTTTTGATATCTAAAAAATGTTTCCTATCCAGTGATACCAATATTTATGAATTTCGTCCAAAATTGAGTATTTTTTTATTTTGAAAACCCCTTTTGACAACACCAATTTTGGAATCTTTAATTGAGCATAACTACACGAAAAATTCATGAAATTTCAAAATTTCAAGTGTTTTAGAATCTACTGAAAAATCTCTATCGAATGGTATCAAAATCATTGAGATCCTGTGTGTCAATCTTGAGATATGATTAATCAAACTTTAATGCACAGCACTTTATAATGTAAACTTCAAAATTTTCAAATGTGCATAAAAATTGTTTAACTCGATGAAATTTCAAAATTTAAAATGTTTTTGATATCTAAAAAATGTTTCCTATCCAGTGATACCAATATTTATGAATTTCGTCCAAAATTGAGTATTTTTTTATTTTGAAAACCCCTTTTGACAACACCAATTTTGGAATCTTTAATTGAGCATAACTACACGAAAAATTCATGAAATTTCAAAATTTCAAGTGTTTTAGAATCTACTGAAAAATCTCTATCGAATGGTATCAAAATCATTGAGATCCTGTGTGTCAATCTTGAGATATGATTAATCAAACTTTAATGCACAGCACTTTATAATGTAAACTTCAAAATTTTCAAATGTGCATAAAAATTGTTTAACTCGATGAAATTTCAAAATTTAAAATGTTTTTGATATCTAAAAAATGTTTCCTATCCAGTGATACCAATATTTATGAATTTCGTCCAAAATTGAGTATTTTTTTATTTTGAAAACCCCTTTTGACAACACCAATTTTGGAATCTTTAATTGAGCATAACTACACGAAAAATTCATGAAATTTCAAAATTTCAAGTGTTTTAGAATCTACTGAAAAATCTCTATCGAATGGTATCAAAATCATTGAGATCCTGTGTGTCAATCTTGAGATATGATTAATCAAACTTTAATGCACAGCACTTTATAATGTAAACTTCAAAATTTTCAAATGTGCATAAAAATTGTTTAACTCGATGAAATTTCAAAATTTAAAATGTTTTTGATATCTAAAAAATGTTTCCTATCCAGTGATACCAATATTTATGAATTTCGTCCAAAATTGAGTATTTTTTTATTTTGAAAACCCCTTTTGACAACACCAATTTTGGAATCTTTAATTGAGCATAACTACACGAAAAATTCATGAAATTTCAAAATTTCAAGTGTTTTAGAATCTACTGAAAAATCTCTATCGAATGGTATCAAAATCATTGAGATCCTGTGTGTCAATCTTGAGATATGATTAATCAAACTTTAATGCACAGCACTTTATAATGTAAACTTCAAAATTTTCAAATGTGCATAAAAATTGTTTAACTCGATGAAATTTCAAAATTTAAAATGTTTTTGATATCTAAAAAATGTTTCCTATCCAGTGATACCAATATTTATGAATTTCGTCCAAAATTGAGTATTTTTTTATTTTGAAAACCCCTTTTGACAACACCAATTTTGGAATCTTTAATTGAGCATAACTACACGAAAAATTCATGAAATTTCAAAATTTCAAGTGTTTTAGAATCTACTGAAAAATCTCTATCGAATGGTATCAAAATCATTGAGATCCTGTGTGTCAATCTTGAGATATGATTAATCAAACTTTAATGCACAGCACTTTATAATGTAAACTTCAAAATTTTCAAATGTGCATAAAAATTGTTTAACTCGATGAAATTTCAAAATTTAAAATGTTTTTGATATCTAAAAAATGTTTCCTATCCAGTGATACCAATATTTATGAATTTCGTCCAAAATTGAGTATTTTTTTATTTTGAAAACCCCTTTTGACAACACCAATTTTGGAATCTTTAATTGAGCATAACTACACGAAAAATTCATGAAATTTCAAAATTTCAAGTGTTTTAGAATCTACTGAAAAATCTCTATCGAATGGTATCAAAATCATTGAGATCCTGTGTGTCAATCTTGAGATATGATTAATCAAACTTTAATGCACAGCACTTTATAATGTAAACTTCAAAATTTTCAAATGTGCATAAAAATTGTTTAACTCGATGAAATTTCAAAATTTAAAATGTTTTTGATATCTAAAAAATGTTTCCTATCCAGTGATACCAATATTTATGAATTTCGTCCAAAATTGAGTATTTTTTTATTTTGAAAACCCCTTTTGACAACACCAATTTTGGAATCTTTAATTGAGCATAACTACACGAAAAATTCATGAAATTTCAAAATTTCAAGTGTTTTAGAATCTACTGAAAAATCTCTATCGAATGGTATCAAAATCATTGAGATCCTGTGTGTCAATCTTGAGATATGATTAATCAAACTTTAATGCACAGCACTTTATAATGTAAACTTCAAAATTTTCAAATGTGCATAAAAATTGTTTAACTCGATGAAATTTCAAAATTTAAAATGTTTTTGATATCTAAAAAATGTTTCCTATCCAGTGATACCAATATTTATGAATTTCGTCCAAAATTGAGTATTTTTTTATTTTGAAAACCCCTTTTGACAACACCAATTTTGGAATCTTTAATTGAGCATAACTACACGAAAAATTCATGAAATTTCAAAATTTCAAGTGTTTTAGAATCTACTGAAAAATCTCTATCGAATGGTATCAAAATCATTGAGATCCTGTGTGTCAATCTTGAGATATGATTAATCAAACTTTAATGCACAGCACTTTATAATGTAAACTTCAAAATTTTCAAATGTGCATAAAAATTGTTTAACTCGATGAAATTTCAAAATTTAAAATGTTTTTGATATCTAAAAAATGTTTCCTATCCAGTGATACCAATATTTATGAATTTCGTCCAAAATTGAGTATTTTTTTATTTTGAAAACCCCTTTTGACAACACCAATTTTGGAATCTTTAATTGAGCATAACTACACGAAAAATTCATGAAATTTCAAAATTTCAAGTGTTTTAGAATCTACTGAAAAATCTCTATCGAATGGTATCAAAATCATTGAGATCCTGTGTGTTAATCTTGAGATATGATTAATCAAACTTTAATGCACAGCACTTTATAATGTAAACTTCAAAATTTTCAAATGTGCATAAAAATTGTTTAACTCGATGAAATTTCAAAATTTAAAATGTTTTTGATATCTAAAAAATGTTTCCTATCCAGTGATACCAATATTTATGAATTTCGTCCAAAATTGAGTATTTTTTTATTTTGAAAACCCCTTTTGACAACACCAATTTTGGAATCTTTAATTGAGCATAACTACACGAAAAATTCATGAAATTTCAAAATTTCAAGTGTTTTAGAATCTACTGAAAAATCTCTATCGAATGGTATCAAAATCATTGAGATCCTGTGTGTCAATCTTGAGATATGATTAATCAAACTTTAATGCACAGCACTTTATAATGTAAACTTCAAAATTTTCAAATGTGCATAAAAATTGTTTAACTCGATGAAATTTCAAAATTTAAAATGTTTTTGATATCTAAAAAATGTTTCCTATCCAGTGATACCAATATTTATGAATTTCGTCCAAAATTGAGTATTTTTTTATTTTGAAAACCCCTTTTGACAACACCAATTTTGGAATCTTTAATTGAGCATAACTACACGAAAAATTCATGAAATTTCAAAATTTCAAGTGTTTTAGAATCTACTGAAAAATCTCTATCGAATGGTATCAAAATCATTGAGATCCTGTGTGTTAATCTTGAGATATGATTAATCAAACTTTAATGCACAGCACTTTATAATGTAAACTTCAAAATTTTCAAATGTGCATAAAAATTGTTTAACTCGATGAAATTTCAAAATTTAAAATGTTTTTGATATCTAAAAAATGTTTCCTATCCAGTGATACCAATATTTATGAATTTCGTCCAAAATTGAGTATTTTTTTATTTTGAAAACCCCTTTTGACAACACCAATTTTGGAATCTTTAATTGAGCATAACTACACGAAAAATTCATGAAATTTCAAAATTTCAAGTGTTTTAGAATCTACTGAAAAATCTCTATCGAATGGTATCAAAATCATTGAGATCCTGTGTGTTAATCTTGAGATATGATTAATCAAACTTTAATGCACAGCACTTTATAATGTAAACTTCAAAATTTTCAAATGTGCATAAAAATTGTTTAACTCGATGAAATTTCAAAATTTAAAATGTTTTTGATATCTAAAAAATGTTTCCTATCCAGTGATACCAATATTTATGAATTTCGTCCAAAATTGAGTATTTTTTTATTTTGAAAACACCTTTTGACAACACCAATTTTGGAATCTTTAATTGAGCATAACTACACGAAAAATTCATGAAATTTCAAAATTTCAAGTGTTTTAGAATCTACTGAAAAATCTCTATCGAATGGTATCAAAATCATTGAGATCCTGTGTGTCAATCTTGAGATATGATTAATCAAACTTTAATGCACAGCACTTTATAATGTAAACTTCAAAATTTTCAAATGTGCATAAAAATTGTTTAACTCGATGAAATTTCAAAATTTAAAATGTTTTTGATATCTAAAAAATGTTTCCTATCCAGTGATACCAATATTTATGAATTTCGTCCAAAATTGAGTATTTTTTTATTTTGAAAACCCCTTTTGACAACACCAATTTTGGAATCTTTAATTGAGCATAACTACACGAAAAATTCATGAAATTTCAAAATTTCAAGTGTTTTAGAATCTACTGAAAAATCTCTATCGAATGGTATCAAAATCATTGAGATCCTGTGTGTCAATCTTGAGATATGATTAATCAAACTTTAATGCACAGCACTTTATAATGTAAACTTCAAAATTTTCAAATGTGCATAAAAATTGTTTAACTCGATGAAATTTCAAAATTTAAAATGTTTTTGATATCTAAAAAATGTTTCCTATCCAGTGATACCAATATTTATGAATTTCGTCCAAAATTGAGTATTTTTTTATTTTGAAAACCCCTTTTGACAACACCAATTTTGGAATCTTTAATTGAGCATAACTACACGAAAAATTCATGAAATTTCAAAATTTCAAGTGTTTTAGAATCTACTGAAAAATCTCTATCGAATGGTATCAAAATCATTGAGATCCTGTGTGTTAATCTTGAGATATGATTAATCAAACTTTAATGCACAGCACTTTATAATGTAAACTTCAAAATTTTCAAATGTGCATAAAAATTGTTTAACTCGATGAAATTTCAAAATTTAAAATGTTTTTGATATCTAAAAAATGTTTCCTATCCAGTGATACCAATATTTATGAATTTCGTCCAAAATTGAGTATTTTTTTATTTTGAAAACCCCTTTTGACAACACCAATTTTGGAATCTTTAATTGAGCATAACTACACGAAAAATTCATGAAATTACAAAATTTCAAGTGTTTTAGAATCTACTGAAAAATCTCTATCGAATGGTATCAAAATCATTGAGATCCTGTGTGTCAATCTTGAGATATGATTAATCAAACTTTAATGCACAGCACTTTATAATGTAAACTTCAAAATTTTCAAATGTGCATAAAAATTGTTTAACTCGATGAAATTTCAAAATTTAAAATGTTTTTGATATCTAAAAAATGTTTCCTATCCAGTGATACCAATATTTATGAATTTCGTCCAAAATTGAGTATTTTTTTATTTTGAAAACCCCTTTTGACAACACCAATTTTGGAATCTTTAATTGAGCATAACTACACGAAAAATTCATGAAATTTCAAAATTTCAAGTGTTTTAGAATCTACTGAAAAATCTCTATCGAATGGTATCAAAATCATTGAGATCCTGTGTGTTAATCTTGAGATATGATTAATCAAACTTTAATGCACAGCACTTTATAATGTAAACTTCAAAATTTTCAAATGTGCATAAAAATTGTTTAACTCGATGAAATTTCAAAATTTAAAATGTTTTTGATATCTAAAAAATGTTTCCTATCCAGTGATACCAATATTTATGAATTTCGTCCAAAATTGAGTATTTTTTTATTTTGAAAACCCCTTTTGACAACACCAATTTTGGAATCTTTAATTGAGCATAACTACACGAAAAATTCATGAAATTTCAAAATTTCAAGTGTTTTAGAATCTACTGAAAAATCTCTATCGAATGGTATCAAAATCATTGAGATCCTGTGTGTCAATCTTGAGATATGATTAATCAAACTTTAATGCACAGCACTTTATAATGTAAACTTCAAAATTTTCAAATGTGCATAAAAATTGTTTAACTCGATGAAATTTCAAAATTTAAAATGTTTTTGATATCTAAAAAATGTTTCCTATCCAGTGATACCAATATTTATGAATTTCGTCCAAAATTGAGTATTTTTTTATTTTGAAAACCCCTTTTGACAACACCAATTTTGGAATCTTTAATTGAGCATAACTACACGAAAAATTCATGAAATTTCAAAATTTCAAGTGTTTTAGAATCTACTGAAAAATCTCTATCGAATGGTATCAAAATCATTGAGATCCTGTGTGTCAATCTTGAGATATGATTAATCAAACTTTAATGCACAGCACTTTATAATGTAAACTTCAAAATTTTCAAATGTGCATAAAAATTGTTTAACTCGATGAAATTTCAAAATTTAAAATGTTTTTGATATCTAAAAAATGTTTCCTATCCAGTGATACCAATATTTATGAATTTCGTCCAAAATTGAGTATTTTTTTATTTTGAAAACCCCTTTTGACAACACCAATTTTGGAATCTTTAATTGAGCATAACTACACGAAAAATTCATGAAATTTCAAAATTTCAAGTGTTTTAGAATCTACTGAAAAATCTCTATCGAATGGTATCAAAATCATTGAGATCCTGTGTGTCAATCTTGAGATATGATTAATCAAACTTTAATGCACAGCACTTTATAATGTAAACTTCAAAATTTTCAAATGTGCATAAAAATTGTTTAACTCGATGAAATTTCAAAATTTAAAATGTTTTTGATATCTAAAAAATGTTTCCTATCCAGTGATACCAATATTTATGAATTTCGTCCAAAATTGAGTATTTTTTTATTTTGAAAACCCCTTTTGACAACACCAATTTTGGAATCTTTAATTGAGCATAACTACACGAAAAATTCATGAAATTTCAAAATTTCAAGTGTTTTAGAATCTACTGAAAAATCTCTATCGAATGGTATCAAAATCATTGAGATCCTGTGTGTCAATCTTGAGATATGATTAATCAAACTTTAATGCACAGCACTTTATAATGTAAACTTCAAAATTTTCAAATGTGCATAAAAATTGTTTAACTCGATGAAATTTCAAAATTTAAAATGTTTTTGATATCTAAAAAATGTTTCCTATCCAGTGATACCAATATTTATGAATTTCGTCCAAAATTGAGTATTTTTTTATTTTGAAAACCCCTTTTGACAACACCAATTTTGGAATCTTTAATTGAGCATAACTACACGAAAAATTCATGAAATTTCAAAATTTCAAGTGTTTTAGAATCTACTGAAAAATCTCTATCGAATGGTATCAAAATCATTGAGATCCTGTGTGTCAATCTTGAGATATGATTAATCAAACTTTAATGCACAGCACTTTATAATGTAAACTTCAAAATTTTCAAATGTGCATAAAAATTGTTTAACTCGATGAAATTTCAAAATTTAAAATGTTTTTGATATCTAAAAAATGTTTCCTATCCAGTGATACCAATATTTATGAATTTCGTCCAAAATTGAGTATTTTTTTATTTTGAAAACCCCTTTTGACAACACCAATTTTGGAATCTTTAATTGAGCATAACTACACGAAAAATTCATGAAATTTCAAAATTTCAAGTGTTTTAGAATCTACTGAAAAATCTCTATCGAATGGTATCAAAATCATTGAGATCCTGTGTGTCAATCTTGAGATATGATTAATCAAACTTTAATGCACAGCACTTTATAATGTAAACTTCAAAATTTTCAAATGTGCATAAAAATTGTTTAACTCGATGAAATTTCAAAATTTAAAATGTTTTTGATATCTAAAAAATGTTTCCTATCCAGTGATACCAATATTTATGAATTTCGTCCAAAATTGAGTATTTTTTTATTTTGAAAACCCCTTTTGACAACACCAATTTTGGAATCTTTAATTGAGCATAACTACACGAAAAATTCATGAAATTTCAAAATTTCAAGTGTTTTAGAATCTACTGAAAAATCTCTATCGAATGGTATCAAAATCATTGAGATCCTGTGTGTCAATCTTGAGATATGATTAATCAAACTTTAATGCACAGCACTTTATAATGTAAACTTCAAAATTTTCAAATGTGCATAAAAATTGTTTAACTCGATGAAATTTCAAAATTTAAAATGTTTTTGATATCTAAAAAATGTTTCCTATCCAGTGATACCAATATTTATGAATTTCGTCCAAAATTGAGTATTTTTTTATTTTGAAAACCCCTTTTGACAACACCAATTTTGGAATCTTTAATTGAGCATAACTACACGAAAAATTCATGAAATTTCAAAATTTCAAGTGTTTTAGAATCTACTGAAAAATCTCTATCGAATGGTATCAAAATCATTGAGATCCTGTGTGTCAATCTTGAGATATGATTAATCAAACTTTAATGCACAGCACTTTATAATGTAAACTTCAAAATTTTCAAATGTGCATAAAAATTGTTTAACTCGATGAAATTTCAAAATTTAAAATGTTTTTGATATCTAAAAAATGTTTCCTATCCAGTGATACCAATATTTATGAATTTCGTCCAAAATTGAGTATTTTTTTATTTTGAAAACCCCTTTTGACAACACCAATTTTGGAATCTTTAATTGAGCATAACTACACGAAAAATTCATGAAATTTCAAAATTTCAAGTGTTTTAGAATCTACTGAAAAATCTCTATCGAATGGTATCAAAATCATTGAGATCCTGTGTGTCAATCTTGAGATATGATTAATCAAACTTTAATGCACAGCACTTTATAATGTAAACTTCAAAATTTTCAAATGTGCATAAAAATTGTTTAACTCGATGAAATTTCAAAATTTAAAATGTTTTTGATATCTAAAAAATGTTTCCTATCCAGTGATACCAATATTTATGAATTTCGTCCAAAATTGAGTATTTTTTTATTTTGAAAACCCCTTTTGACAACACCAATTTTGGAATCTTTAATTGAGCATAACTACACGAAAAATTCATGAAATTTCAAAATTTCAAGTGTTTTAGAATCTACTGAAAAATCTCTATCGAATGGTATCAAAATCATTGAGATCCTGTGTGTTAATCTTGAGATATGATTAATCAAACTTTAATGCACAGCACTTTATAATGTAAACTTCAAAATTTTCAAATGTGCATAAAAATTGTTTAACTCGATGAAATTTCAAAATTTAAAATGTTTTTGATATCTAAAAAATGTTTCCTATCCAGTGATACCAATATTTATGAATTTCGTCCAAAATTGAGTATTTTTTTATTTTGAAAACCCCTTTTGACAACACCAATTTTGGAATCTTTAATTGAGCATAACTACACGAAAAATTCATGAAATTTCAAAATTTCAAGTGTTTTAGAATCTACTGAAAAATCTCTATCGAATGGTATCAAAATCATTGAGATCCTGTGTGTCAATCTTGAGATATGATTAATCAAACTTTAATGCACAGCACTTTATAATGTAAACTTCAAAATTTTCAAATGTGCATAAAAATTGTTTAACTCGATGAAATTTCAAAATTTAAAATGTTTTTGATATCTAAAAAATGTTTCCTATCCAGTGATACCAATATTTATGAATTTCGTCCAAAATTGAGTATTTTTTTATTTTGAAAACCCCTTTTGACAACACCAATTTTGGAATCTTTAATTGAGCATAACTACACGAAAAATTCATGAAATTTCAAAATTTCAAGTGTTTTAGAATCTACTGAAAAATCTCTATCGAATGGTATCAAAATCATTGAGATCCTGTGTGTCAATCTTGAGATATGATTAATCAAACTTTAATGCACAGCACTTTATAATGTAAACTTCAAAATTTTCAAATGTGCATAAAAATTGTTTAACTCGATGAAATTTCAAAATTTAAAATGTTTTTGATATCTAAAAAATGTTTCCTATCCAGTGATACCAATATTTATGAATTTCGTCCAAAATTGAGTATTTTTTTATTTTGAAAACCCCTTTTGACAACACCAATTTTGGAATCTTTAATTGAGCATAACTACACGAAAAATTCATGAAATTTCAAAATTTCAAGTGTTTTAGAATCTACTGAAAAATCTCTATCGAATGGTATCAAAATCATTGAGATCCTGTGTGTCAATCTTGAGATATGATTAATCAAACTTTAATGCACAGCACTTTATAATGTAAACTTCAAAATTTTCAAATGTGCATAAAAATTGTTTAACTCGATGAAATTTCAAAATTTAAAATGTTTTTGATATCTAAAAAATGTTTCCTATCCAGTGATACCAATATTTATGAATTTCGTCCAAAATTGAGTATTTTTTTATTTTGAAAACCCCTTTTGACAACACCAATTTTGGAATCTTTAATTGAGCATAACTACACGAAAAATTCATGAAATTTCAAAATTTCAAGTGTTTTAGAATCTACTGAAAAATCTCTATCGAATGGTATCAAAATCATTGAGATCCTGTGTGTCAATCTTGAGATATGATTAATCAAACTTTAATGCACAGCACTTTATAATGTAAACTTCAAAATTTTCAAATGTGCATAAAAATTGTTTAACTCGATGAAATTTCAAAATTTAAAATGTTTTTGATATCTAAAAAATGTTTCCTATCCAGTGATACCAATATTTATGAATTTCGTCCAAAATTGAGTATTTTTTTATTTTGAAAACCCCTTTTGACAACACCAATTTTGGAATCTTTAATTGAGCATAACTACACGAAAAATTCATGAAATTTCAAAATTTCAAGTGTTTTAGAATCTACTGAAAAATCTCTATCGAATGGTATCAAAATCATTGAGATCCTGTGTGTCAATCTTGAGATATGATTAATCAAACTTTAATGCACAGCACTTTATAATGTAAACTTCAAAATTTTCAAATGTGCATAAAAATTGTTTAACTCGATGAAATTTCAAAATTTAAAATGTTTTTGATATCTAAAAAATGTTTCCTATCCAGTGATACCAATATTTATGAATTTCGTCCAAAATTGAGTATTTTTTTATTTTGAAAACCCCTTTTGACAACACCAATTTTGGAATCTTTAATTGAGCATAACTACACGAAAAATTCATGAAATTTCAAAATTTCAAGTGTTTTAGAATCTACTGAAAAATCTCTATCGAATGGTATCAAAATCATTGAGATCCTGTGTGTCAATCTTGAGATATGATTAATCAAACTTTAATGCACAGCACTTTATAATGTAAACTTCAAAATTTTCAAATGTGCATAAAAATTGTTTAACTCGATGAAATTTCAAAATTTAAAATGTTTTTGATATCTAAAAAATGTTTCCTATCCAGTGATACCAATATTTATGAATTTCGTCCAAAATTGAGTATTTTTTTATTTTGAAAACCCCTTTTGACAACACCAATTTTGGAATCTTTAATTGAGCATAACTACACGAAAAATTCATGAAATTTCAAAATTTCAAGTGTTTTAGAATCTACTGAAAAATCTCTATCGAATGGTCTCAAAATCATTGAGATCCTGTGTGTCAATCTTGAGATATGATTAATCAAACTTTAATGCACAGCACTTTATAATGTAAACTTCAAAATTTTCAAATGTGCATAAAAATTGTTTAACTCGATGAAATTTCAAAATTTAAAATGTTTTTGATATCTAAAAAATGTTTCCTATCCAGTGATACCAATATTTATGAATTTCGTCCAAAATTGAGTATTTTTTTATTTTGAAAACCCCTTTTGACAACACCAATTTTGGAATCTTTAATTGAGCATAACTACACGAAAAATTCATGAAATTTCAAAATTTCAAGTGTTTTAGAATCTACTGAAAAATCTCTATCGAATGGTATCAAAATCATTGAGATCCTGTGTGTCAATCTTGAGATATGATTAATCAAACTTTAATGCACAGCACTTTATAATGTAAACTTCAAAATTTTCAAATGTGCATAAAAATTGTTTAACTCGATGAAATTTCAAAATTTAAAATGTTTTTGATATCTAAAAAATGTTTCCTATCCAGTGATACCAATATTTATGAATTTCGTCCAAAATTGAGTATTTTTTTATTTTGAAAACCCCTTTTGACAACACCAATTTTGGAATCTTTAATTGAGCATAACTACACGAGAAATTCATGAAATTTCAAAATTTCAAGTGTTTTAGAATCTACTGAAAAATCTCTATCGAATGGTATGAAAATCATTGAGATCCTGTGTGTCAATCTTGAGATATGATTAATCAAACTTTAATGCACAGCACTTTATAATGTAAACTTCAAAATTTTCAAATGTGCATAAAAATTGTTTAACTCGATGAAATTTCAAAATTTAAAATGTTTTTGATATCTAAAAAATGTTTCCTATCCAGTGATACCAATATTTATGAATTTCGTCCAAAATTGAGTATTTTTTTATTTTGAAAACCCCTTTTGACAACACCAATTTTGGAATCTTTAATTGAGCATAACTACACGAAAAATTCATGAAATTTCAAAATTTCAAGTGTTTTAGAATCTACTGAAAAATCTCTATCGAATGGTATGAAAATCATTGAGATCCTGTGTGTCAATCTTGAGATATGATTAATCAAACTTTAATGCACAGCACTTTATAATGTAAACTTCAAAATTTTCAAATGTGCATAAAAATTGTTTAACTCGATGAAATTTCAAAATTTAAAATGTTTTTGATATCTAAAAAATGTTTCCTATCCAGTGATACCAATATTTATGAATTTCGTCCAAAATTTAGTATTTTTTTATTTTGAAAACCCCTTTTGACAACACCAATTTTGGAATCTTTAATTGAGCATAACTACACGAAAAATTCATGAAATTTCAAAATTTCAAGTGTTTTAGAATCTACTGAAAAATCTCTATCGAATGGTATCAAAATCATTGAGATCCTTTGTGTCAATCTTGAGATATGATTAATCAAACTTTAATGCACAGCACTTTATAATGTAAACTTCAAAATTTTCAAATGTGCATAAAAATTGTTTAACTCGATGAAATTTCAAAATTTAAAATGTTTTTGATATCTAAAAAATGTTTCCTATCCAGTGATACCAATATTTATGAATTTCGTCCAAAATTGAGTATTTTTTTATTTTGAAAACCCCTTTTGACAACACCAATTTTGGAATCTTTAATTGAGCATAACTACACGAAAAATTCATGAAATTTCAAAATTTCAAGTGTTTTAGAATCTACTGAAAAATCTCTATCGAATGGTATCAAAATCATTGAGATCCTGTGTGTCAATCTTGAGATATGATTAATCAAACTTTAATGCACAGCACTTTATAATGTAAACTTCAAAATTTTCAAATGTGCATAAAAATTGTTTAACTCGATGAAATTTCAAAATTTAAAATGTTTTTGATATCTAAAAAATGTTTCCTATCCAGTGATACCAATATTTATGAATTTCGTCCAAAATTGAGTATTTTTTTATTTTGAAAACCCATTTTGACAACACCAATTTTGGAATCTTTAATTGAGCATAACTACACGAAAAATTCATGAAATTTCAAAATTTCAAGTGTTTTAGAATCTACTGAAAAATCTCTATCGAATGGTATCAAAATCATTGAGATCCTGTGTGTCAATCTTGAGATATGATTAATCAAACTTTAATGCACAGCACTTTATAATGTAAACTTCAAAATTTTCAAATGTGCATAAAAATTGTTTAACTCGATGAAATTTCAAAATTTAAAATGTTTTTGATATCTAAAAAATGTTTCCTATCCAGTGATACCAATATTTATGAATTTCGTCCAAAATTGAGTATTTTTTTATTTTGAAAACCCCTTTTGACAACACCAATTTTGGAATCTTTAATTGAGCATAACTACACGAAAAATTCATGAAATTTCAAAATTTCAAGTGTTTTAGAATCTACTGAAAAATCTCTATCGAATGGTATCAAAATCATTGAGATCCTGTGTGTCAATCTTGAGATATGATTAATCAAACTTTAATGCACAGCACTTTATAATGTAAACTTCAAAATTTTCAAATGTGCATAAAAATTGTTTAACTCGATGAAATTTCAAAATTTAAAATGTTTTTGATATCTAAAAAATGTTTCCTATCCAGTGATACCAATATTTATGAATTTCGTCCAAAATTGAGTATTTTTTTATTTTGAAAACCCCTTTTGACAACACCAATTTTGGAATCTTTAATTGAGCATAACTACACGAAAAATTCATGAAATTTCAAAATTTCAAGTGTTTTAGAATCTACTGAAAAATCTCTATCGAATGGTATCAAAATCATTGAGATCCTGTGTGTCAATCTTGAGATATGATTAATCAAACTTTAATGCACAGCACTTTATAATGTAAACTTCAAAATTTTCAAATGTGCATAAAAATTGTTTAACTCGATGAAATTTCAAAATTTAAAATGTTTTTGATATCTAAAAAATGTTTCCTATCCAGTGATACCAATATTTATGAATTTCGTCCAAAATTGAGTATTTTTTTATTTTGAAAACCCCTTTTGACAACACCAATTTTGGAATCTTTAATTGAGCATAACTACACGAAAAATTCATGAAATTTCAAAATTTCAAGTGTTTTAGAATCTACTGAAAAATCTCTATCGAATGGTATCAAAATCATTGAGATCCTGTGTGTCAATCTTGAGATATGATTAATCAAACTTTAATGCACAGCACTTTATAATGTAAACTTCAAAATTTTCAAATGTGCATAAAAATTGTTTAACTCGATGAAATTTCAAAATTTAAAATGTTTTTGATATCTAAAAAATGTTTCCTATCCAGTGATACCAATATTTATGAATTTCGTCCAAAATTGAGTATTTTTTTATTTTGAAAACCCCTTTTGACAACACCAATTTTGGAATCTTTAATTGAGCATAACTACACGAAAAATTCATGAAATTTCAAAATTTCAAGTGTTTTAGAATCTACTGAAAAATCTCTATCGAATGGTATGAAAATCATTGAGATCCTGTGTGTCAATCTTGAGATATGATTAATCAAACTTTAATGCACAGCACTTTATAATGTAAACTTCAAAATTTTCAAATGTGCATAAAAATTGTTTAACTCGATGAAATTTCAAAATTTAAAATGTTTTTGATATCTAAAAAATGTTTCCTATCCAGTGATACCAATATTTATGAATTTCGTCCAAAATTGAGTATTTTTTTATTTTGAAAACCCCTTTTGACAACACCAATTTTGGAATCTTTAATTGAGCATAACTACACGAAAAATTCATGAAATTTCAAAATTTCAAGTGTTTTAGAATCTACTGAAAAATCTCTATCGAATGGTATGAAAATCATTGAGATCCTGTGTGTCAATCTTGAGATATGATTAATCAAACTTTAATGCACAGCACTTTATAATGTAAACTTCAAAATTTTCAAATGTGCATAAAAATTGTTTAACTCGATGAAATTTCAAAATTTAAAATGTTTTTGATATCTAAAAAATGTTTCCTATCCAGTGATACCAATATTTATGAATTTCGTCCAAAATTTAGTATTTTTTTATTTTGAAAACCCCTTTTGACAACACCAATTTTGGAATCTTTAATTGAGCATAACTACACGAAAAATTCATGAAATTTCAAAATTTCAAGTGTTTTAGAATCTACTGAAAAATCTCTATCGAATGGTATCAAAATCATTGAGATCCTTTGTGTCAATCTTGAGATATGATTAATCAAACTTTAATGCACAGCACTTTATAATGTAAACTTCAAAATTTTCAAATGTGCATAAAAATTGTTTAACTCGATGAAATTTCAAAATTTAAAATGTTTTTGATATCTAAAAAATGTTTCCTATCCAGTGATACCAATATTTATGAATTTCGTCCAAAATTGAGTATTTTTTTATTTTGAAAACCCCTTTTGACAACACCAATTTTGGAATCTTTAATTGAGCATAACTACACGAAAAATTCATGAAATTTCAAAATTTCAAGTGTTTTAGAATCTACTGAAAAATCTCTATCGAATGGTATCAAAATCATTGAGATCCTGTGTGTCAATCTTGAGATATGATTAATCAAACTTTAATGCACAGCACTTTATAATGTAAACTTCAAAATTTTCAAATGTGCATAAAAATTGTTTAACTCGATGAAATTTCAAAATTTAAAATGTTTTTGATATCTAAAAAATGTTTCCTATCCAGTGATACCAATATTTATGAATTTCGTCCAAAATTGAGTATTTTTTTATTTTGAAAACCCCTTTTGACAACACCAATTTTGGAATCTTTAATTGAGCATAACTACACGAAAAATTCATGAAATTTCAAAATTTCAAGTGTTTTAGAATCTACTGAAAAATCTCTATCGAATGGTATCAAAATCATTGAGATCCTGTGTGTCAATCTTGAGATATGATTAATCAAACTTTAATGCACAGCACTTTATAATGTAAACTTCAAAATTTTCAAATGTGCATAAAAATTGTTTAACTCGATGAAATTTCAAAATTTAAAATGTTTTTGATATCTAAAAAATGTTTCCTATCCAGTGATACCAATATTTATGAATTTCGTCCAAAATTGAGTATTTTTTTATTTTGAAAACCCCTTTTGACAACACCAATTTTGGAATCTTTAATTGAGCATAACTACACGAAAAATTCATGAAATTTCAAAATTTCAAGTGTTTTAGAATCTACTGAAAAATCTCTATCGAATGGTATCAAAATCATTGAGATCCTGTGTGTCAATCTTGAGATATGATTAATCAAACTTTAATGCACAGCACTTTATAATGTAAACTTCAAAATTTTCAAATGTGCATAAAAATTGTTTAACTCGATGAAATTTCAAAATTTAAAATGTTTTTGATATCTAAAAAATGTTTCCTATCCAGTGATACCAATATTTATGAATTTCGTCCAAAATTGAGTATTTTTTTATTTTGAAAACCCCTTTTGACAACACCAATTTTGGAATCTTTAATTGAGCATAACTACACGAAAAATTCATGAAATTTCAAAATTTCAAGTGTTTTAGAATCTACTGAAAAATCTCTATCGAATGGTATCAAAATCATTGAGATCCTGTGTGTCAATCTTGAGATATGATTAATCAAACTTTAATGCACAGCACTTTATAATGTAAACTTCAAAATTTTCAAATGTGCATAAAAATTGTTTAACTCGATGAAATTTCAAAATTTAAAATGTTTTTGATATCTAAAAAATGTTTCCTATCCAGTGATACCAATATTTATGAATTTCGTCCAAAATTGAGTATTTTTTTATTTTGAAAACCCCTTTTGACAACACCAATTTTGGAATCTTTAATTGAGCATAACTACACGAAAAATTCATGAAATTTCAAAATTTCAAGTGTTTTAGAATCTACTGAAAAATCTCTATCGAATGGTATCAAAATCATTGAGATCCTGTGTGTCAATCTTGAGATATGATTAATCAAACTTTAATGCACAGCACTTTATAATGTAAACTTCAAAATTTTCAAATGTGCATAAAAATTGTTTAACTCGATGAAATTTCAAAATTTAAAATGTTTTTGATATCTAAAAAATGTTTCCTATCCAGTGATACCAATATTTATGAATTTCGTCCAAAATTGAGTATTTTTTTATTTTGAAAACCCCTTTTGACAACACCAATTTTGGAATCTTTAATTGAGCATAACTACACGAGAAATTCATGAAATTTCAAAATTTTAAGTGTTTTAGAATCTACTGAAAAATCTCTATCGAATGGTATCAAAATCATTGAGATCCTGTGTGTCAATCTTGAGATATGATTAATCAAACTTTAATGCACAGCACTTTATAATGTAAACTTCAAAATTTTCAAATGTGCATAAAAATTGTTTAACTCGATGAAATTTCAAAATTTAAAATGTTTTTGATATCTAAAAAATGTTTCCTATCCAGTGATACCAATATTTATGAATTTCGTCCAAAATTGAGTATTTTTTTATTTTGAAAACCCCTTTTGACAACACCAATTTTGGAATCTTTAATTGAGCATAACTACACGAAAAATTCATGAAATTTCAAAATTTCAAGTGTTTTAGAATCTACTGAAAAATCTCTATCGAATGGTATCAAAATCATTGAGATCCTGTGTGTCAATCTTGAGATATGATTAATCAAACTTTAATGCACAGCACTTTATAATGTAAACTTCAAAATTTTCAAATGTGCATAAAAATTGTTTAACTCGATGAAATTTCAAAATTTAAAATGTTTTTGATATCTAAAAAATGTTTCCTATCCAGTGATACCAATATTTATGAATTTCGTCCAAAATTGAGTATTTTTTTATTTTGAAAACCCCTTTTGACAACACCAATTTTGGAATCTTTAATTGAGCATAACTACACGAAAAATTCATGAAATTTCAAAATTTCAAGTGTTTTAGAATCTACTGAAAAATCTCTATCGAATGGTATCAAAATCATTGAGATCCTGTGTGTCAATCTTGAGATATGATTAATCAAACTTTAATGCACAGCACTTTATAATGTAAACTTCAAAATTTTCAAATGTGCATAAAAATTGTTTAACTCGATGAAATTTCAAAATTTAAAATGTTTTTGATATCTAAAAAATGTTTCCTATCCAGTGATACCAATATTTATGAATTTCGTCCAAAATTGAGTATTTTTTTATTTTGAAAACCCCTTTTGACAACACCAATTTTGGAATCTTTAATTGAGCATAACTACACGAAAAATTCATGAAATTTCAAAATTTCAAGTGTTTTAGAATCTACTGAAAAATCTCTATCGAATGGTATCAAAATCATTGAGATCCTGTGTGTCAATCTTGAGATATGATTAATCAAACTTTAATGCACAGCACTTTATAATGTAAACTTCAAAATTTTCAAATGTGCATAAAAATTGTTTAACTCGATGAAATTTCAAAATTTAAAATGTTTTTGATATCTAAAAAATGTTTCCTATCCAGTGATACCAATATTTATGAATTTCGTCCAAAATTGAGTATTTTTTTATTTTGAAAACCCCTTTTGACAACACCAATTTTGGAATCTTTAATTGAGCATAACTACACGAAAAATTCATGAAATTTCAAAATTTCAAGTGTTTTAGAATCTACTGAAAAATCTCTATCGAATGGTATCAAAATCATTGAGATCCTGTGTGTCAATCTTGAGATATGATTAATCAAACTTTAATGCACAGCACTTTATAATGTAAACTTCAAAATTTTCAAATGTGCATAAAAATTGTTTAACTCGATGAAATTTCAAAATTTAAAATGTTTTTGATATCTAAAAAATGTTTCCTATCCAGTGATACCAATATTTATGAATTTCGTCCAAAATTGAGTATTTTTTTATTTTGAAAACCCCTTTTGACAACACCAATTTTGGAATCTTTAATTGAGCATAACTACACGAAAAATTCATGAAATTTCAAAATTTCAAGTGTTTTAGAATCTACTGAAAAATCTCTATCGAATGGTATCAAAATCATTGAGATCCTGTGTGTCAATCTTGAGATATGATTAATCAAACTTTAATGCACAGCACTTTATAATGTAAACTTCAAAATTTTCAAATGTGCATAAAAATTGTTTAACTCGATGAAATTTCAAAATTTAAAATGTTTTTGATATCTAAAAAATGTTTCCTATCCAGTGATACCAATATTTATGAATTTCGTCCAAAATTGAGTATTTTTTTATTTTGAAAACCCCTTTTGACAACACCAATTTTGGAATCTTTAATTGAGCATAACTACACGAAAAATTCATGAAATTTCAAAATTTCAAGTGTTTTAGAATCTACTGAAAAATCTCTATCGAATGGTATCAAAATCATTGAGATCCTGTGTGTCAATCTTGAGATATGATTAATCAAACTTTAATGCACAGCACTTTATAATGTAAACTTCAAAATTTTCAAATGTGCATAAAAATTGTTTAACTCGATGAAATTTCAAAATTTAAAATGTTTTTGATATCTAAAAAATGTTTCCTATCCAGTGATACCAATATTTATGAATTTCGTCCAAAATTGAGTATTTTTTTATTTTGAAAACCCCTTTTGACAACACCAATTTTGGAATCTTTAATTGAGCATAACTACACGAGAAATTCATGAAATTTCAAAATTTTAAGTGTTTTAGAATCTACTGAAAAATCTCTATCGAATGGTATCAAAATCATTGAGATCCTGTGTGTCAATCTTGAGATATGATTAATCAAACTTTAATGCACAGCACTTTATAATGTAAACTTCAAAATTTTCAAATGTGCATAAAAATTGTTTAACTCGATGAAATTTCAAAATTTAAAATGTTTTTGATATCTAAAAAATGTTTCCTATCCAGTGATACCAATATTTATGAATTTCGTCCAAAATTGAGTATTTTTTTATTTTGAAAACCCCTTTTGACAACACCAATTTTGGAATCTTTAATTGAGCATAACTACACGAAAAATTCATGAAATTTCAAAATTTCAAGTGTTTTAGAATCTACTGAAAAATCTCTATCGAATGGTATCAAAATCATTGAGATCCTGTGTGTCAATCTTGAGATATGATTAATCAAACTTTAATGCACAGCACTTTATAATGTAAACTTCAAAATTTTCAAATGTGCATAAAAATTGTTTAACTCGATGAAATTTCAAAATTTAAAATGTTTTTGATATCTAAAAAATGTTTCCTATCCAGTGATACCAATATTTATGAATTTCGTCCAAAATTGAGTATTTTTTTATTTTGAAAACCCCTTTTGACAACACCAATTTTGGAATCTTTAATTGAGCATAACTACACGAAAAATTCATGAAATTTCAAAATTTCAAGTGTTTTAGAATCTACTGAAAAATCTCTATCGAATGGTATCAAAATCATTGAGATCCTGTGTGTCAATCTTGAGATATGATTAATCAAACTTTAATGCACAGCACTTTATAATGTAAACTTCAAAATTTTCAAATGTGCATAAAAATTGTTTAACTCGATGAAATTTCAAAATTTAAAATGTTTTTGATATCTAAAAAATGTTTCCTATCCAGTGATACCAATATTTATGAATTTCGTCCAAAATTGAGTATTTTTTTATTTTGAAAACCCCTTTTGACAACACCAATTTTGGAATCTTTAATTGAGCATAACTACACGAAAAATTCATGAAATTTCAAAATTTCAAGTGTTTTAGAATCTACTGAAAAATCTCTATCGAATGGTATCAAAATCATTGAGATCCTGTGTGTCAATCTTGAGATATGATTAATCAAACTTTAATGCACAGCACTTTATAATGTAAACTTCAAAATTTTCAAATGTGCATAAAAATTGTTTAACTCGATGAAATTTCAAAATTTAAAATGTTTTTGATATCTAAAAAATGTTTCCTATCCAGTGATACCAATATTTATGAATTTCGTCCAAAATTGAGTATTTTTTTATTTTGAAAACCCCTTTTGACAACACCAATTTTGGAATCTTTAATTGAGCATAACTACACGAAAAATTCATGAAATTTCAAAATTTCAAGTGTTTTAGAATCTACTGAAAAATCTCTATCGAATGGTATCAAAATCATTGAGATCCTGTGTGTCAATCTTGAGATATGATTAATCAAACTTTAATGCACAGCACTTTATAATGTAAACTTCAAAATTTTCAAATGTGCATAAAAATTGTTTAACTCGATGAAATTTCAAAATTTAAAATGTTTTTGATATCTAAAAAATGTTTCCTATCCAGTGATACCAATATTTATGAATTTCGTCCAAAATTGAGTATTTTTTTATTTTGAAAACCCCTTTTGACAACACCAATTTTGGAATCTTTAATTGAGCATAACTACACGAAAAATTCATGAAATTTCAAAATTTCAAGTGTTTTAGAATCTACTGAAAAATCTCTATCGAATGGTATCAAAATCATTGAGATCCTGTGTGTCAATCTTGAGATATGATTAATCAAACTTTAATGCACAGCACTTTATAATGTAAACTTCAAAATTTTCAAATGTGCATAAAAATTGTTTAACTCGATGAAATTTCAAAATTTAAAATGTTTTTGATATCTAAAAAATGTTTCCTATCCAGTGATACCAATATTTATGAATTTCGTCCAAAATTGAGTATTTTTTTATTTTGAAAACCCCTTTTGACAACACCAATTTTGGAATCTTTAATTGAGCATAACTACACGAAAAATTCATGAAATTTCAAAATTTCAAGTGTTTTAGAATCTACTGAAAAATCTCTATCGAATGGTATCAAAATCATTGAGATCCTGTGTGTCAATCTTGAGATATGATTAATCAAACTTTAATGCACAGCACTTTATAATGTAAACTTCAAAATTTTCAAATGTGCATAAAAATTGTTTAACTCGATGAAATTTCAAAATTTAAAATGTTTTTGATATCTAAAAAATGTTTCCTATCCAGTGATACCAATATTTATGAATTTCGTCCAAAATTGAGTATTTTTTTATTTTGAAAACCCCTTTTGACAACACCAATTTTGGAATCTTTAATTGAGCATAACTACACGAAAAATTCATGAAATTTCAAAATTTCAAGTGTTTTAGAATCTACTGAAAAATCTCTATCGAATGGTATCAAAATCATTGAGATCCTGTGTGTCAATCTTGAGATATGATTAATCAAACTTTAATGCACAGCACTTTATAATGTAAACTTCAAAATTTTCAAATGTGCATAAAAATTGTTTAACTCGATGAAATTTCAAAATTTAAAATGTTTTTGATATCTAAAAAATGTTTCCTATCCAGTGATACCAATATTTATGAATTTCGTCCAAAATTGAGTATTTTTTTATTTTGAAAACCCCTTTTGACAACACCAATTTTGGAATCTTTAATTGAGCATAACTACACGAAAAATTCATGAAATTTCAAAATTTCAAGTGTTTTAGAATCTACTGAAAAATCTCTATCGAATGGTATCAAAATCATTGAGATCCTGTGTGTCAATCTTGAGATATGATTAATCAAACTTTAATGCACAGCACTTTATAATGTAAACTTCAAAATTTTCAAATGTGCATAAAAATTGTTTAACTCGATGAAATTTCAAAATTTAAAATGTTTTTGATATCTAAAAAATGTTTCCTATCCAGTGATACCAATATTATGAATTTCGTCCAAAATTGAGTATTTTTTTATTTTGAAAACCCCTTTTGACAACACCAATTTTGGAATCTTTAATTGAGCATAACTACACGAAAAATTCATGAAATTTCAAAATTTCAAGTGTTTTAGAATCTACTGAAAAATCTCTATCGAATGGTATCAAAATCATTGAGATCCTGTGTGTCAATCTTGAGATATGATTAATCAAACTTTAATGCACAGCACTTTATAATGTAAACTTCAAAATTTTCAAATGTGCATAAAAATTGTTTAACTCGATGAAATTTCAAAATTTAAAATGTTTTTGATATCTAAAAAATGTTTCCTATCCAGTGATACCAATATTTATGAATTTCGTCCAAAATTGAGTATTTTTTTATTTTGAAAACCCCTTTTGACAACACCAATTTTGGAATCTTTAATTGAGCATAACTACACGAAAAATTCATGAAATTTCAAAATTTCAAGTGTTTTAGAATCTACTGAAAAATCTCTATCGAATGGTATCAAAATCATTGAGATCCTGTGTGTCAATCTTGAGATATGATTAATCAAACTTTAATGCACAGCACTTTATAATGTAAACTTCAAAATTTTCAAATGTGCATAAAAATTGTTTAACTCGATGAAATTTCAAAATTTAAAATGTTTTTGATATCTAAAAAATGTTTCCTATCCAGTGATACCAATATTTATGAATTTCGTCCAAAATTGAGTATTTTTTTATTTTGAAAACCCCTTTTGACAACACCAATTTTGGAATCTTTAATTGAGCATAACTACACGAAAAATTCATGAAATTTCAAAATTTCAAGTGTTTTAGAATCTACTGAAAAATCTCTATCGAATGGTATCAAAATCATTGAGATCCTGTGTGTCAATCTTGAGATATGATTAATCAAACTTTAATGCACAGCACTTTATAATGTAAACTTCAAAATTTTCAAATGTGCATAAAAATTGTTTAACTCGATGAAATTTCAAAATTTAAAATGTTTTTGATATCTAAAAAATGTTTCCTATCCAGTGATACCAATATTTATGAATTTCGTCCAAAATTGAGTATTTTTTTATTTTGAAAACCCCTTTTGACAACACCAATTTTGGAATCTTTAATTGAGCATAACTACACGAAAAATTCATGAAATTTCAAAATTTCAAGTGTTTTAGAATCTACTGAAAAATCTCTATCGAATGGTATCAAAATCATTGAGATCCTGTGTGTCAATCTTGAGATATGATTAATCAAACTTTAATGCACAGCACTTTATAATGTAAACTTCAAAATTTTCAAATGTGCATAAAAATTGTTTAACTCGATGAAATTTCAAAATTTAAAATGTTTTTGATATCTAAAAAATGTTTCCTATCCAGTGATACCAATATTTATGAATTTCGTCCAAAATTGAGTATTTTTTTATTTTGAAAACCCCTTTTGACAACACCAATTTTGGAATCTTTAATTGAGCATAACTACACGAAAAATTCATGAAATTTCAAAATTTCAAGTGTTTTAGAATCTACTGAAAAATCTCTATCGAATGGTATCAAAATCATTGAGATCCTGTGTGTCAATCTTGAGATATGATTAATCAAACTTTAATGCACAGCACTTTATAATGTAAACTTCAAAATTTTCAAATGTGCATAAAAATTGTTTAACTCGATGAAATTTCAAAATTTAAAATGTTTTTGATATCTAAAAAATGTTTCCTATCCAGTGATACCAATATTTATGAATTTCGTCCAAAATTGAGTATTTTTTTATTTTGAAAACCCCTTTTGACAACACCAATTTTGGAATCTTTAATTGAGCATAACTACACGAAAAATTCATGAAATTTCAAAATTTCAAGTGTTTTAGAATCTACTGAAAAATCTCTATCGAATGGTATCAAAATCATTGAGATCCTGTGTGTCAATCTTGAGATATGATTAATCAAACTTTAATGCACAGCACTTTATAATGTAAACTTCAAAATTTTCAAATGTGCATAAAAATTGTTTAACTCGATGAAATTTCAAAATTTAAAATGTTTTTGATATCTAAAAAATGTTTCCTATCCAGTGATACCAATATTTATGAATTTCGTCCAAAATTGAGTATTTTTTTATTTTGAAAACCCCTTTTGACAACACCAATTTTGGAATCTTTAATTGAGCATAACTACACGAAAAATTCATGAAATTTCAAAATTTCAAGTGTTTTAGAATCTACTGAAAAATCTCTATCGAATGGTATCAAAATCATTGAGATCCTGTGTGTCAATCTTGAGATATGATTAATCAAACTTTAATGCACAGCACTTTATAATGTAAACTTCAAAATTTTCAAATGTGCATAAAAATTGTTTAACTCGATGAAATTTCAAAATTTAAAATGTTTTTGATATCTAAAAAATGTTTCCTATCCAGTGATACCAATATTTATGAATTTCGTCCAAAATTGAGTATTTTTTTATTTTGAAAACCCCTTTTGACAACACCAATTTTGGAATCTTTAATTGAGCATAACTACACGAAAAATTCATGAAATTTCAAAATTTCAAGTGTTTTAGAATCTACTGAAAAATCTCTATCGAATGGTATCAAAATCATTGAGATCCTGTGTGTCAATCTTGAGATATGATTAATCAAACTTTAATGCACAGCACTTTATAATGTAAACTTCAAAATTTTCAAATGTGCATAAAAATTGTTTAACTCGATGAAATTTCAAAATTTAAAATGTTTTTGATATCTAAAAAATGTTTCCTATCCAGTGATACCAATATTTATGAATTTCGTCCAAAATTGAGTATTTTTTTATTTTGAAAACCCCTTTTGACAACACCAATTTTGGAATCTTTAATTGAGCATAACTACACGAAAAATTCATGAAATTTCAAAATTTCAAGTGTTTTAGAATCTACTGAAAAATCTCTATCGAATGGTATCAAAATCATTGAGATCCTGTGTGTCAATCTTGAGATATGATTAATCAAACTTTAATGCACAGCACTTTATAATGTAAACTTCAAAATTTTCAAATGTGCATAAAAATTGTTTAACTCGATGAAATTTCAAAATTTAAAATGTTTTTGATATCTAAAAAATGTTTCCTATCCAGTGATACCAATATTTATGAATTTCGTCCAAAATTGAGTATTTTTTTATTTTGAAAACCCCTTTTGACAACACCAATTTTGGAATCTTTAATTGAGCATAACTACACGAAAAATTCATGAAATTTCAAAATTTCAAGTGTTTTAGAATCTACTGAAAAATCTCTATCGAATGGTATCAAAATCATTGAGATCCTGTGTGTCAATCTTGAGATATGATTAATCAAACTTTAATGCACAGCACTTTATAATGTAAACTTCAAAATTTTCAAATGTGCATAAAAATTGTTTAACTCGATGAAATTTCAAAATTTAAAATGTTTTTGATATCTAAAAAATGTTTCCTATCCAGTGATACCAATATTTATGAATTTCGTCCAAAATTGAGTATTTTTTTATTTTGAAAACCCCTTTTGACAACACCAATTTTGGAATCTTTAATTGAGCATAACTACACGAAAAATTCATGAAATTTCAAAATTTCAAGTGTTTTAGAATCTACTGAAAAATCTCTATCGAATGGTATCAAAATCATTGAGATCCTGTGTGTCAATCTTGAGATATGATTAATCAAACTTTAATGCACAGCACTTTATAATGTAAACTTCAAAATTTTCAAATGTGCATAAAAATTGTTTAACTCGATGAAATTTCAAAATTTAAAATGTTTTTGATATCTAAAAAATGTTTCCTATCCAGTGATACCAATATTTATGAATTTCGTCCAAAATTGAGTAATTTTTTTATTTTGAAAACCCCTTTTGACAACACCAATTTTGGAATCTTTAATTGAGCATAACTACACGAAAAATTCATGAAATTTCAAAATTTCAAGTGTTTTAGAATCTACTGAAAAATCTCTATCGAATGGTATCAAAATCATTGAGATCCTGTGTGTCAATCTTGAGATATGATTAATCAAACTTTAATGCACAGCACTTTATAATGTAAACTTCAAAATTTTCAAATGTGCATAAAAATTGTTTAACTCGATGAAATTTCAAAATTTAAAATGTTTTTGATATCTAAAAAATGTTTCCTATCCAGTGATACCAATATTTATGAATTTCGTCCAAAATTGAGTATTTTTTTATTTTGAAAACCCCTTTTGACAACACCAATTTTGGAATCTTTAATTGAGCATAACTACACGAAAAATTCATGAAATTTCAAAATTTCAAGTGTTTTAGAATCTACTGAAAAATCTCTATCGAATGGTATCAAAATCATTGAGATCCTGTGTGTCAATCTTGAGATATGATTAATCAAACTTTAATGCACAGCACTTTATAATGTAAACTTCAAAATTTTCAAATGTGCATAAAAATTGTTTAACTCGATGAAATTTCAAAATTTAAAATGTTTTTGATATCTAAAAAATGTTTCCTATCCAGTGATACCAATATTTATGAATTTCGTCCAAAATTGAGTATTTTTTTATTTTGAAAACCCCTTTTGACAACACCAATTTTGGAATCTTTAATTGAGCATAACTACACGAAAAATTCATGAAATTTCAAAATTTCAAGTGTTTTAGAATCTACTGAAAAATCTCTATCGAATGGTATCAAAATCATTGAGATCCTGTGTGTCAATCTTGAGATATGATTAATCAAACTTTAATGCACAGCACTTTATAATGTAAACTTCAAAATTTTCAAATGTGCATAAAAATTGTTTAACTCGATGAAATTTCAAAATTTAAAATGTTTTTGATATCTAAAAAATGTTTCCTATCCAGTGATACCAATATTTATGAATTTCGTCCAAAATTGAGTATTTTTTTATTTTGAAAACCCCTTTTGACAACACCAATTTTGGAATCTTTAATTGAGCATAACTACACGAAAAATTCATGAAATTTCAAAATTTCAAGTGTTTTAGAATCTACTGAAAAATCTCTATCGAATGGTATCAAAATCATTGAGATCCTGTGTGTCAATCTTGAGATATGATTAATCAAACTTTAATGCACAGCACTTTATAATGTAAACTTCAAAATTTTCAAATGTGCATAAAAATTGTTTAACTCGATGAAATTTCAAAATTTAAAATGTTTTTGATATCTAAAAAATGTTTCCTATCCAGTGATACCAATATTTATGAATTTCGTCCAAAATTGAGTATTTTTTTATTTTGAAAACCCCTTTTGACAACACCAATTTTGGAATCTTTAATTGAGCATAACTACACGAAAAATTCATGAAATTTCAAAATTTCAAGTGTTTTAGAATCTACTGAAAAATCTCTATCGAATGGTATCAAAATCATTGAGATCCTGTGTGTCAATCTTGAGATATGATTAATCAAACTTTAATGCACAGCACTTTATAATGTAAACTTCAAAATTTTCAAATGTGCATAAAAATTGTTTAACTCGATGAAATTTCAAAATTTAAAATGTTTTTGATATCTAAAAAATGTTTCCTATCCAGTGATACCAATATTTATGAATTTCGTCCAAAATTGAGTATTTTTTTATTTTGAAAACCCCTTTTGACAACACCAATTTTGGAATCTTTAATTGAGCATAACTACACGAAAAATTCATGAAATTTCAAAATTTCAAGTGTTTTAGAATCTACTGAAAAATCTCTATCGAATGGTATCAAAATCATTGAGATCCTGTGTGTCAATCTTGAGATATGATTAATCAAACTTTAATGCACAGCACTTTATAATGTAAACTTCAAAATTTTCAAATGTGCATAAAAATTGTTTAACTCGATGAAATTTCAAAATTTAAAATGTTTTTGATATCTAAAAAATGTTTCCTATCCAGTGATACCAATATTTATGAATTTCGTCCAAAATTGAGTATTTTTTTATTTTGAAAACCCCTTTTGACAACACCAATTTTGGAATCTTTAATTGAGCATAACTACACGAAAAATTCATGAAATTTCAAAATTTCAAGTGTTTTAGAATCTACTGAAAAATCTCTATCGAATGGTATCAAAATCATTGAGATCCTGTGTGTCAATCTTGAGATATGATTAATCAAACTTTAATGCACAGCACTTTATAATGTAAACTTCAAAATTTTCAAATGTGCATAAAAATTGTTTAACTCGATGAAATTTCAAAATTTAAAATGTTTTTGATATCTAAAAAATGTTTCCTATCCAGTGATACCAATATTTATGAATTTCGTCCAAAATTGAGTATTTTTTTATTTTGAAAACCCCTTTTGACAACACCAATTTTGGAATCTTTAATTGAGCATAACTACACGAAAAATTCATGAAATTTCAAAATTTCAAGTGTTTTAGAATCTACTGAAAAATCTCTATCGAATGGTATCAAAATCATTGAGATCCTGTGTGTCAATCTTGAGATATGATTAATCAAACTTTAATGCACAGCACTTTATAATGTAAACTTCAAAATTTTCAAATGTGCATAAAAATTGTTTAACTCGATGAAATTTCAAAATTTAAAATGTTTTTGATATCTAAAAAATGTTTCCTATCCAGTGATACCAATATTTATGAATTTCGTCCAAAATTGAGTATTTTTTTATTTTGAAAACCCCTTTTGACAACACCAATTTTGGAATCTTTAATTGAGCATAACTACACGAAAAATTCATGAAATTTCAAAATTTCAAGTGTTTTAGAATCTACTGAAAAATCTCTATCGAATGGTATCAAAATCATTGAGATCCTGTGTGTCAATCTTGAGATATGATTAATCAAACTTTAATGCACAGCACTTTATAATGTAAACTTCAAAATTTTCAAATGTGCATAAAAATTGTTTAACTCGATGAAATTTCAAAATTTAAAATGTTTTTGATATCTAAAAAATGTTTCCTATCCAGTGATACCAATATTTATGAATTTCGTCCAAAATTGAGTATTTTTTTATTTTGAAAACCCCTTTTGACAACACCAATTTTGGAATCTTTAATTGAGCATAACTACACGAAAAATTCATGAAATTTCAAAATTTCAAGTGTTTTAGAATCTACTGAAAAATCTCTATCGAATGGTATCAAAATCATTGAGATCCTGTGTGTCAATCTTGAGATATGATTAATCAAACTTTAATGCACAGCACTTTATAATGTAAACTTCAAAATTTTCAAATGTGCATAAAAATTGTTTAACTCGATGAAATTTCAAAATTTAAAATGTTTTTGATATCTAAAAAATGTTTCCTATCCAGTGATACCAATATTTATGAATTTCGTCCAAAATTGAGTATTTTTTTATTTTGAAAACCCCTTTTGACAACACCAATTTTGGAATCTTTAATTGAGCATAACTACACGAAAAATTCATGAAATTTCAAAATTTCAAGTGTTTTAGAATCTACTGAAAAATCTCTATCGAATGGTATCAAAATCATTGAGATCCTGTGTGTCAATCTTGAGATATGATTAATCAAACTTTAATGCACAGCACTTTATAATGTAAACTTCAAAATTTTCAAATGTGCATAAAAATTGTTTAACTCGATGAAATTTCAAAATTTAAAATGTTTTTGATATCTAAAAAATGTTTCCTATCCAGTGATACCAATATTTATGAATTTCGTCCAAAATTGAGTATTTTTTTATTTTGAAAACCCCTTTTGACAACACCAATTTTGGAATCTTTAATTGAGCATAACTACACGAAAAATTCATGAAATTTCAAAATTTCAAGTGTTTTAGAATCTACTGAAAAATCTCTATCGAATGGTATCAAAATCATTGAGATCCTGTGTGTCAATCTTGAGATATGATTAATCAAACTTTAATGCACAGCACTTTATAATGTAAACTTCAAAATTTTCAAATGTGCATAAAAATTGTTTAACTCGATGAAATTTCAAAATTTAAAATGTTTTTGATATCTAAAAAATGTTTCCTATCCAGTGATACCAATATTTATGAATTTCGTCCAAAATTGAGTATTTTTTTATTTTGAAAACCCCTTTTGACAACACCAATTTTGGAATCTTTAATTGAGCATAACTACACGAAAAATTCATGAAATTTCAAAATTTCAAGTGTTTTAGAATCTACTGAAAAATCTCTATCGAATGGTATCAAAATCATTGAGATCCTGTGTGTCAATCTTGAGATATGATTAATCAAACTTTAATGCACAGCACTTTATAATGTAAACTTCAAAATTTTCAAATGTGCATAAAAATTGTTTAACTCGATGAAATTTCAAAATTTAAAATGTTTTTGATATCTAAAAAATGTTTCCTATCCAGTGATACCAATATTTATGAATTTCGTCCAAAATTGAGTATTTTTTTATTTTGAAAACCCCTTTTGACAACACCAATTTTGGAATCTTTAATTGAGCATAACTACACGAAAAATTCATGAAATTTCAAAATTTCAAGTGTTTTAGAATCTACTGAAAAATCTCTATCGAATGGTATCAAAATCATTGAGATCCTGTGTGTCAATCTTGAGATATGATTAATCAAACTTTAATGCACAGCACTTTATAATGTAAACTTCAAAATTTTCAAATGTGCATAAAAATTGTTTAACTCGATGAAATTTCAAAATTTAAAATGTTTTTGATATCTAAAAAATGTTTCCTATCCAGTGATACCAATATTTATGAATTTCGTCCAAAATTGAGTATTTTTTTATTTTGAAAACCCCTTTTGACAACACCAATTTTGGAATCTTTAATTGAGCATAACTACACGAAAAATTCATGAAATTTCAAAATTTCAAGTGTTTTAGAATCTACTGAAAAATCTCTATCGAATGGTATCAAAATCATTGAGATCCTGTGTGTCAATCTTGAGATATGATTAATCAAACTTTAATGCACAGCACTTTATAATGTAAACTTCAAAATTTTCAAATGTGCATAAAAATTGTTTAACTCGATGAAATTTCAAAATTTAAAATGTTTTTGATATCTAAAAAATGTTTCCTATCCAGTGATACCAATATTTATGAATTTCGTCCAAAATTGAGTATTTTTTTATTTTGAAAACCCCTTTTGACAACACCAATTTTGGAATCTTTAATTGAGCATAACTACACGAAAAATTCATGAAATTTCAAAATTTCAAGTGTTTTAGAATCTACTGAAAAATCTCTATCGAATGGTATCAAAATCATTGAGATCCTGTGTGTCAATCTTGAGATATGATTAATCAAACTTTAATGCACAGCACTTTATAATGTAAACTTCAAAATTTTCAAATGTGCATAAAAATTGTTTAACTCGATGAAATTTCAAAATTTAAAATGTTTTTGATATCTAAAAAATGTTTCCTATCCAGTGATACCAATATTTATGAATTTCGTCCAAAATTGAGTATTTTTTTATTTTGAAAACCCCTTTTGACAACACCAATTTTGGAATCTTTAATTGAGCATAACTACACGAAAAATTCATGAAATTTCAAAATTTCAAGTGTTTTAGAATCTACTGAAAAATCTCTATCGAATGGTATCAAAATCATTGAGATCCTGTGTGTCAATCTTGAGATATGATTAATCAAACTTTAATGCACAGCACTTTATAATGTAAACTTCAAAATTTTCAAATGTGCATAAAAATTGTTTAACTCGATGAAATTTCAAAATTTAAAATGTTTTTGATATCTAAAAAATGTTTCCTATCCAGTGATACCAATATTTATGAATTTCGTCCAAAATTGAGTATTTTTTTATTTTGAAAACCCCTTTTGACAACACCAATTTTGGAATCTTTAATTGAGCATAACTACACGAAAAATTCATGAAATTTCAAAATTTCAAGTGTTTTAGAATCTACTGAAAAATCTCTATCGAATGGTATCAAAATCATTGAGATCCTGTGTGTCAATCTTGAGATATGATTAATCAAACTTTAATGCACAGCACTTTATAATGTAAACTTCAAAATTTTCAAATGTGCATAAAAATTGTTTAACTCGATGAAATTTCAAAATTTAAAATGTTTTTGATATCTAAAAAATGTTTCCTATCCAGTGATACCAATATTTATGAATTTCGTCCAAAATTGAGTATTTTTTTATTTTGAAAACCCCTTTTGACAACACCAATTTTGGAATCTTTAATTGAGCATAACTACACGAAAAATTCATGAAATTTCAAAATTTCAAGTGTTTTAGAATCTACTGAAAAATCTCTATCGAATGGTATCAAAATCATTGAGATCCTGTGTGTCAATCTTGAGATATGATTAATCAAACTTTAATGCACAGCACTTTATAATGTAAACTTCAAAATTTTCAAATGTGCATAAAAATTGTTTAACTCGATGAAATTTCAAAATTTAAAATGTTTTTGATATCTAAAAAATGTTTCCTATCCAGTGATACCAATATTTATGAATTTCGTCCAAAATTGAGTATTTTTTTATTTTGAAAACCCCTTTTGACAACACCAATTTTGGAATCTTTAATTGAGCATAACTACACGAAAAATTCATGAAATTTCAAAATTTCAAGTGTTTTAGAATCTACTGAAAAATCTCTATCGAATGGTATCAAAATCATTGAGATCCTGTGTGTCAATCTTGAGATATGATTAATCAAACTTTAATGCACAGCACTTTATAATGTAAACTTCAAAATTTTCAAATGTGCATAAAAATTGTTTAACTCGATGAAATTTCAAAATTTAAAATGTTTTTGATATCTAAAAAATGTTTCCTATCCAGTGATACCAATATTTATGAATTTCGTCCAAAATTGAGTATTTTTTTATTTTGAAAACCCCTTTTGACAACACCAATTTTGGAATCTTTAATTGAGCATAACTACACGAAAAATTCATGAAATTTCAAAATTTCAAGTGTTTTAGAATCTACTGAAAAATCTCTATCGAATGGTATCAAAATCATTGAGATCCTGTGTGTCAATCTTGAGATATGATTAATCAAACTTTAATGCACAGCACTTTATAATGTAAACTTCAAAATTTTCAAATGTGCATAAAAATTGTTTAACTCGATGAAATTTCAAAATTTAAAATGTTTTTGATATCTAAAAAATGTTTCCTATCCAGTGATACCAATATTTATGAATTTCGTCCAAAATTGAGTATTTTTTTATTTTGAAAACCCCTTTTGACAACACCAATTTTGGAATCTTTAATTGAGCATAACTACACGAAAAATTCATGAAATTTCAAAATTTCAAGTGTTTTAGAATCTACTGAAAAATCTCTATCGAATGGTATCAAAATCATTGAGATCCTGTGTGTCAATCTTGAGATATGATTAATCAAACTTTAATGCACAGCACTTTATAATGTAAACTTCAAAATTTTCAAATGTGCATAAAAATTGTTTAACTCGATGAAATTTCAAAATTTAAAATGTTTTTGATATCTAAAAAATGTTTCCTATCCAGTGATACCAATATTTATGAATTTCGTCCAAAATTGAGTATTTTTTTATTTTGAAAACCCCTTTTGACAACACCAATTTTGGAATCTTTAATTGAGCATAACTACACGAAAAATTCATGAAATTTCAAAATTTCAAGTGTTTTAGAATCTACTGAAAAATCTCTATCGAATGGTATCAAAATCATTGAGATCCTGTGTGTCAATCTTGAGATATGATTAATCAAACTTTAATGCACAGCACTTTATAATGTAAACTTCAAAATTTTCAAATGTGCATAAAAATTGTTTAACTCGATGAAATTTCAAAATTTAAAATGTTTTTGATATCTAAAAAATGTTTCCTATCCAGTGATACCAATATTTATGAATTTCGTCCAAAATTGAGTATTTTTTTATTTTGAAAACTCCTTTTGACAACACCAATTTTGGAATCTTTAATTGAGCATAACTACACGAAAAATTCATGAAATTTCAAAATTTCAAGTGTTTTAGAATCTACTGAAAAATCTCTATCGAATGGTATCAAAATCATTGAGATCCTGTGTGTCAATCTTGAGATATGATTAATCAAACTTTAATGCACAGCACTTTATAATGTAAACTTCAAAATTTTCAAATGTGCATAAAAATTGTTTAACTCGATGAAATTTCAAAATTTAAAATGTTTTTGATATCTAAAAAATGTTTCCTATCCAGTGATACCAATATTTATGAATTTCGTCCAAAATTGAGTATTTTTTTATTTTGAAAACCCCTTTTGACAACACCAATTTTGGAATCTTTAATTGAGCATAACTACACGAAAAATTCATGAAATTTCAAAATTTCAAGTGTTTTAGAATCTACTGAAAAATCTCTATCGAATGGTATCAAAATCATTGAGATCCTGTGTGTCAATCTTGAGATATGATTAATCAAACTTTAATGCACAGCACTTTATAATGTAAACTTCAAAATTTTCAAATGTGCATAAAAATTGTTTAACTCGATGAAATTTCAAAATTTAAAATGTTTTTGATATCTAAAAAATGTTTCCTATCCAGTGATACCAATATTTATGAATTTCGTCCAAAATTGAGTATTTTTTTATTTTGAAAACCCCTTTTGAAACACCAATTTTGGAATCTTTAATTGAGCATAACTACACGAAAAATTCATGAAATTTCAAAATTTCAAGTGTTTTAGAATCTACTGAAAAATCTCTATCGAATGGTATCAAAATCATTGAGATCCTGTGTGTCAATCTTGAGATATGATTAATCAAACTTTAATGCACAGCACTTTATAATGTAAACTTCAAAATTTTCAAATGTGCATAAAAATTGTTTAACTCGATGAAATTTCAAAATTTAAAATGTTTTTGATATCTAAAAAATGTTTCCTATCCAGTGATACCAATATTTATGAATTTCGTCCAAAATTGAGTATTTTTTTATTTTGAAAACCCCTTTTGACAACACCAATTTTGGAATCTTTAATTGAGCATAACTACACGAAAAATTCATGAAATTTCAAAATTTCAAGTGTTTTAGAATCTACTGAAAAATCTCTATCGAATGGTATCAAAATCATTGAGATCCTGTGTGTCAATCTTGAGATATGATTAATCAAACTTTAATGCACAGCACTTTATAATGTAAACTTCAAAATTTTCAAATGTGCATAAAAATTGTTTAACTCGATGAAATTTCAAAATTTAAAATGTTTTTGATATCTAAAAAATGTTTCCTATCCAGTGATACCAATATTTATGAATTTCGTCCAAAATTGAGTATTTTTTTTATTTTGAAAACCCCTTTTGACAACACCAATTTTGGAATCTTTAATTGAGCATAACTACACGAAAAATTCATGAAATTTCAAAATTTCAAGTGTTTTAGAATCTACTGAAAAATCTCTATCGAATGGTATCAAAATCATTGAGATCCTGTGTGTCAATCTTGAGATATGATTAATCAAACTTTAATGCACAGCACTTTATAATGTAAACTTCAAAATTTTCAAATGTGCATAAAAATTGTTTAACTCGATGAAATTTCAAAATTTAAAATGTTTTTGATATCTAAAAAATGTTTCCTATCCAGTGATACCAATATTTATGAATTTCGTCCAAAATTGAGTATTTTTTTATTTTGAAAACCCCTTTTGACAACACCAATTTTGGAATCTTTAATTGAGCATAACTACACGAAAAATTCATGAAATTTCAAAATTTCAAGTGTTTTAGAATCTACTGAAAAATCTCTATCGAATGGTATCAAAATCATTGAGATCCTGTGTGTCAATCTTGAGATATGATTAATCAAACTTTAATGCACAGCACTTTATAATGTAAACTTCAAAATTTTCAAATGTGCATAAAAATTGTTTAACTCGATGAAATTTCAAAATTTAAAATGTTTTTGATATCTAAAAAATGTTTCCTATCCAGTGATACCAATATTTATGAATTTCGTCCAAAATTGAGTATTTTTTTATTTTGAAAACCCCTTTTGACAACACCAATTTTGGAATCTTTAATTGAGCATAACTACACGAAAAATTCATGAAATTTCAAAATTTCAAGTGTTTTAGAATCTACTGAAAAATCTCTATCGAATGGTATCAAAATCATTGAGATCCTGTGTGTCAATCTTGAGATATGATTAATCAAACTTTAATGCACAGCACTTTATAATGTAAACTTCAAAATTTTCAAATGTGCATAAAAATTGTTTAACTCGATGAAATTTCAAAATTTAAAATGTTTTTGATATCTAAAAAATGTTTCCTATCCAGTGATACCAATATTTATGAATTTCGTCCAAAATTGAGTATTTTTTTATTTTGAAAACCCCTTTTGACAACACCAATTTTGGAATCTTTAATTGAGCATAACTACACGAAAAATTCATGAAATTTCAAAATTTCAAGTGTTTTAGAATCTACTGAAAAATCTCTATCGAATGGTATCAAAATCATTGAGATCCTGTGTGTCAATCTTGAGATATGATTAATCAAACTTTAATGCACAGCACTTTATAATGTAAACTTCAAAATTTTCAAATGTGCATAAAAATTGTTTAACTCGATGAAATTTCAAAATTTAAAATGTTTTTGATATCTAAAAAATGTTTCCTATCCAGTGATACCAATATTTATGAATTTCGTCCAAAATTGAGTATTTTTTTATTTTGAAAACCCCTTTTGACAACACCAATTTTGGAATCTTTAATTGAGCATAACTACACGAAAAATTCATGAAATTTCAAAATTTCAAGTGTTTTAGAATCTACTGAAAAATCTCTATCGAATGGTATCAAAATCATTGAGATCCTGTGTGTCAATCTTGAGATATGATTAATCAAACTTTAATGCACAGCACTTTATAATGTAAACTTCAAAATTTTCAAATGTGCATAAAAATTGTTTAACTCGATGAAATTTCAAAATTTAAAATGTTTTTGATATCTAAAAAATGTTTCCTATCCAGTGATACCAATATTTATGAATTTCGTCCAAAATTGAGTATTTTTTTTATTTTGAAAACCCCTTTTGACAACACCAATTTTGGAATCTTTAATTGAGCATAACTACACGAAAAATTCATGAAATTTCAAAATTTCAAGTGTTTTAGAATCTACTGAAAAATCTCTATCGAATGGTATCAAAATCATTGAGATCCTGTGTGTCAATCTTGAGATATGATTAATCAAACTTTAATGCACAGCACTTTATAATGTAAACTTCAAAATTTTCAAATGTGCATAAAAATTGTTTAACTCGATGAAATTTCAAAATTTAAAATGTTTTTGATATCTAAAAAATGTTTCCTATCCAGTGATACCAATATTTATGAATTTCGTCCAAAATTGAGTATTTTTTTATTTTGAAAACCCCTTTTGACAACACCAATTTTGGAATCTTTAATTGAGCATAACTACACGAAAAATTCATGAAATTTCAAAATTTCAAGTGTTTTAGAATCTACTGAAAAATCTCTATCGAATGGTATCAAAATCATTGAGATCCTGTGTGTCAATCTTGAGATATGATTAATCAAACTTTAATGCACAGCACTTTATAATGTAAACTTCAAAATTTTCAAATGTGCATAAAAATTGTTTAACTCGATGAAATTTCAAAATTTAAAATGTTTTTGATATCTAAAAAATGTTTCCTATCCAGTGATACCAATATTTATGAATTTCGTCCAAAATTGAGTATTTTTTTTATTTTGAAAACCCCTTTTGACAACACCAATTTTGGAATCTTTAATTGAGCATAACTACACGAAAAATTCATGAAATTTCAAAATTTCAAGTGTTTTAGAATCTACTGAAAAATCTCTATCGAATGGTATCAAAATCATTGAGATCCTGTGTGTCAATCTTGAGATATGATTAATCAAACTTTAATGCACAGCACTTTATAATGTAAACTTCAAAATTTTCAAATGTGCATAAAAATTGTTTAACTCGATGAAATTTCAAAATTTAAAATGTTTTTGATATCTAAAAAATGTTTCCTATCCAGTGATACCAATATTTATGAATTTCGTCCAAAATTGAGTATTTTTTTATTTTGAAAACCCCTTTTGACAACACCAATTTTGGAATCTTTAATTGAGCATAACTACACGAAAAATTCATGAAATTTCAAAATTTCAAGTGTTTTAGAATCTACTGAAAAATCTCTATCGAATGGTATCAAAATCATTGAGATCCTGTGTGTCAATCTTGAGATATGATTAATCAAACTTTAATGCACAGCACTTTATAATGTAAACTTCAAAATTTTCAAATGTGCATAAAAATTGTTTAACTCGATGAAATTTCAAAATTTAAAATGTTTTTGATATCTAAAAAATGTTTCCTATCCAGTGATACCAATATTTATGAATTTCGTCCAAAATTGAGTATTTTTTTATTTTGAAAACCCCTTTTGACAACACCAATTTTGGAATCTTTAATTGAGCATAACTACACGAAAAATTCATGAAATTTCAAAATTTCAAGTGTTTTAGAATCTACTGAAAAATCTCTATCGAATGGTATCAAAATCATTGAGATCCTGTGTGTCAATCTTGAGATATGATTAATCAAACTTTAATGCACAGCACTTTATAATGTAAACTTCAAAATTTTCAAATGTGCATAAAAATTGTTTAACTCGATGAAATTTCAAAATTTAAAATGTTTTTGATATCTAAAAAATGTTTCCTATCCAGTGATACCAATATTTATGAATTTCGTCCAAAATTGAGTATTTTTTTATTTTGAAAACCCCTTTTGACAACACCAATTTTGGAATCTTTAATTGAGCATAACTACACGAAAAATTCATGAAATTTCAAAATTTCAAGTGTTTTAGAATCTACTGAAAAATCTCTATCGAATGGTATCAAAATCATTGAGATCCTGTGTGTCAATCTTGAGATATGATTAATCAAACTTTAATGCACAGCACTTTATAATGTAAACTTCAAAATTTTCAAATGTGCATAAAAATTGTTTAACTCGATGAAATTTCAAAATTTAAAATGTTTTTGATATCTAAAAAATGTTTCCTATCCAGTGATACCAATATTTATGAATTTCGTCCAAAATTGAGTATTTTTTTATTTTGAAAACCCCTTTTGACAACACCAATTTTGGAATCTTTAATTGAGCATAACTACACGAAAAATTCATGAAATTTCAAAATTTCAAGTGTTTTAGAATCTACTGAAAAATCTCTATCGAATGGTATCAAAATCATTGAGATCCTGTGTGTCAATCTTGAGATATGATTAATCAAACTTTAATGCACAGCACTTTATAATGTAAACTTCAAAATTTTCAAATGTGCATAAAAATTGTTTAACTCGATGAAATTTCAAAATTTAAAATGTTTTTGATATCTAAAAAATGTTTCCTATCCAGTGATACCAATATTTATGAATTTCGTCCAAAATTGAGTATTTTTTTATTTTGAAAACCCCTTTTGACAACACCAATTTTGGAATCTTTAATTGAGCATAACTACACGAAAAATTCATGAAATTTCAAAATTTCAAGTGTTTTAGAATCTACTGAAAAATCTCTATCGAATGGTATCAAAATCATTGAGATCCTGTGTGTCAATCTTGAGATATGATTAATCAAACTTTAATGCACAGCACTTTATAATGTAAACTTCAAAATTTTCAAATGTGCATAAAAATTGTTTAACTCGATGAAATTTCAAAATTTAAAATGTTTTTGATATCTAAAAAATGTTTCCTATCCAGTGATACCAATATTTATGAATTTCGTCCAAAATTGAGTATTTTTTTATTTTGAAAACCCCTTTTGACAACACCAATTTTGGAATCTTTAATTGAGCATAACTACACGAAAAATTCATGAAATTTCAAAATTTCAAGTGTTTTAGAATCTACTGAAAAATCTCTATCGAATGGTATCAAAATCATTGAGATCCTGTGTGTCAATCTTGAGATATGATTAATCAAACTTTAATGCACAGCACTTTATAATGTAAACTTCAAAATTTTCAAATGTGCATAAAAATTGTTTAACTCGATGAAATTTCAAAATTTAAAATGTTTTTGATATCTAAAAAATGTTTCCTATCCAGTGATACCAATATTTATGAATTTCGTCCAAAATTGAGTATTTTTTTATTTTGAAAACCCCTTTTGACAACACCAATTTTGGAATCTTTAATTGAGCATAACTACACGAAAAATTCATGAAATTTCAAAATTTCAAGTGTTTTAGAATCTACTGAAAAATCTCTATCGAATGGTATCAAAATCATTGAGATCCTGTGTGTCAATCTTGAGATATGATTAATCAAACTTTAATGCACAGCACTTTATAATGTAAACTTCAAAATTTTCAAATGTGCATAAAAATTGTTTAACTCGATGAAATTTCAAAATTTAAAATGTTTTTGATATCTAAAAAATGTTTCCTATCCAGTGATACCAATATTTATGAATTTCGTCCAAAATTGAGTATTTTTTTATTTTGAAAACCCCTTTTGACAACACCAATTTTGGAATCTTTAATTGAGCATAACTACACGAAAAATTCATGAAATTTCAAAATTTCAAGTGTTTTAGAATCTACTGAAAAATCTCTATCGAATGGTATCAAAATCATTGAGATCCTGTGTGTCAATCTTGAGATATGATTAATCAAACTTTAATGCACAGCACTTTATAATGTAAACTTCAAAATTTTCAAATGTGCATAAAAATTGTTTAACTCGATGAAATTTCAAAATTTAAAATGTTTTTGATATCTAAAAAATGTTTCCTATCCAGTGATACCAATATTTATGAATTTCGTCCAAAATTGAGTATTTTTTTATTTTGAAAACCCCTTTTGACAACACCAATTTTGGAATCTTTAATTGAGCATAACTACACGAAAAATTCATGAAATTTCAAAATTTCAAGTGTTTTAGAATCTACTGAAAAATCTCTATCGAATGGTATCAAAATCATTGAGATCCTGTGTGTCAATCTTGAGATATGATTAATCAAACTTTAATGCACAGCACTTTATAATGTAAACTTCAAAATTTTCAAATGTGCATAAAAATTGTTTAACTCGATGAAATTTCAAAATTTAAAATGTTTTTGATATCTAAAAAATGTTTCCTATCCAGTGATACCAATATTTATGAATTTCGTCCAAAATTGAGTATTTTTTTATTTTGAAAACCCCTTTTGACAACACCAATTTTGGAATCTTTAATTGAGCATAACTACACGAAAAATTCATGAAATTTCAAAATTTCAAGTGTTTTAGAATCTACTGAAAAATCTCTATCGAATGGTATCAAAATCATTGAGATCCTGTGTGTCAATCTTGAGATATGATTAATCAAACTTTAATGCACAGCACTTTATAATGTAAACTTCAAAATTTTCAAATGTGCATAAAAATTGTTTAACTCGATGAAATTTCAAAATTTAAAATGTTTTTGATATCTAAAAAATGTTTCCTATCCAGTGATACCAATATTTATGAATTTCGTCCAAAATTGAGTATTTTTTTATTTTGAAAACCCCTTTTGACAACACCAATTTTGGAATCTTTAATTGAGCATAACTACACGAAAAATTCATGAAATTTCAAAATTTCAAGTGTTTTAGAATCTACTGAAAAATCTCTATCGAATGGTATCAAAATCATTGAGATCCTGTGTGTCAATCTTGAGATATGATTAATCAAACTTTAATGCACAGCACTTTATAATGTAAACTTCAAAATTTTCAAATGTGCATAAAAATTGTTTAACTCGATGAAATTTCAAAATTTAAAATGTTTTTGATATCTAAAAAATGTTTCCTATCCAGTGATACCAATATTTATGAATTTCGTCCAAAATTGAGTATTTTTTTTATTTTGAAAACCCCTTTTGACAACACCAATTTTGGAATCTTTAATTGAGCATAACTACACGAAAAATTCATGAAATTTCAAAATTTCAAGTGTTTTAGAATCTACTGAAAAATCTCTATCGAATGGTATCAAAATCATTGAGATCCTGTGTGTCAATCTTGAGATATGATTAATCAAACTTTAATGCACAGCACTTTATAATGTAAACTTCAAAATTTTCAAATGTGCATAAAAATTGTTTAACTCGATGAAATTTCAAAATTTAAAATGTTTTTGATATCTAAAAAATGTTTCCTATCCAGTGATACCAATATTTATGAATTTCGTCCAAAATTGAGTATTTTTTTATTTTGAAAACCCCTTTTGACAACACCAATTTTGGAATCTTTAATTGAGCATAACTACACGAAAAATTCATGAAATTTCAAAATTTCAAGTGTTTTAGAATCTACTGAAAAATCTCTATCGAATGGTATCAAAATCATTGAGATCCTGTGTGTCAATCTTGAGATATGATTAATCAAACTTTAATGCACAGCACTTTATAATGTAAACTTCAAAATTTTCAAATGTGCATAAAAATTGTTTAACTCGATGAAATTTCAAAATTTAAAATGTTTTTGATATCTAAAAAATGTTTCCTATCCAGTGATACCAATATTTATGAATTTCGTCCAAAATTGAGTATTTTTTTATTTTGAAAACCCCTTTTGACAACACCAATTTTGGAATCTTTAATTGAGCATAACTACACGAAAAATTCATGAAATTTCAAAATTTCAAGTGTTTTAGAATCTACTGAAAAATCTCTATCGAATGGTATCAAAATCATTGAGATCCTGTGTGTCAATCTTGAGATATGATTAATCAAACTTTAATGCACAGCACTTTATAATGTAAACTTCAAAATTTTCAAATGTGCATAAAAATTGTTTAACTCGATGAAATTTCAAAATTTAAAATGTTTTTGATATCTAAAAAATGTTTCCTATCCAGTGATACCAATATTTATGAATTTCGTCCAAAATTGAGTATTTTTTTATTTTGAAAACCCCTTTTGACAACACCAATTTTGGAATCTTTAATTGAGCATAACTACACGAAAAATTCATGAAATTTCAAAATTTCAAGTGTTTTAGAATCTACTGAAAAATCTCTATCGAATGGTATCAAAATCATTGAGATCCTGTGTGTCAATCTTGAGATATGATTAATCAAACTTTAATGCACAGCACTTTATAATGTAAACTTCAAAATTTTCAAATGTGCATAAAAATTGTTTAACTCGATGAAATTTCAAAATTTAAAATGTTTTTGATATCTAAAAAATGTTTCCTATCCAGTGATACCAATATTTATGAATTTCGTCCAAAATTGAGTATTTTTTTATTTTGAAAACCCCTTTTGACAACACCAATTTTGGAATCTTTAATTGAGCATAACTACACGAAAAATTCATGAAATTTCAAAATTTCAAGTGTTTTAGAATCTACTGAAAAATCTCTATCGAATGGTATCAAAATCATTGAGATCCTGTGTGTCAATCTTGAGATATGATTAATCAAACTTTAATGCACAGCACTTTATAATGTAAACTTCAAAATTTTCAAATGTGCATAAAAATTGTTTAACTCGATGAAATTTCAAAATTTAAAATGTTTTTGATATCTAAAAAATGTTTCCTATCCAGTGATACCAATATTTATGAATTTCGTCCAAAATTGAGTATTTTTTTATTTTGAAAACCCCTTTTGACAACACCAATTTTGGAATCTTTAATTGAGCATAACTACACGAAAAATTCATGAAATTTCAAAATTTCAAGTGTTTTAGAATCTACTGAAAAATCTCTATCGAATGGTATCAAAATCATTGAGATCCTGTGTGTCAATCTTGAGATATGATTAATCAAACTTTAATGCACAGCACTTTATAATGTAAACTTCAAAATTTTCAAATGTGCATAAAAATTGTTTAACTCGATGAAATTTCAAAATTTAAAATGTTTTTGATATCTAAAAAATGTTTCCTATCCAGTGATACCAATATTTATGAATTTCGTCCAAAATTGAGTATTTTTTTATTTTGAAAACCCCTTTTGACAACACCAATTTTGGAATCTTTAATTGAGCATAACTACACGAAAAATTCATGAAATTTCAAAATTTCAAGTGTTTTAGAATCTACTGAAAAATCTCTATCGAATGGTATCAAAATCATTGAGATCCTGTGTGTCAATCTTGAGATATGATTAATCAAACTTTAATGCACAGCACTTTATAATGTAAACTTCAAAATTTTCAAATGTGCATAAAAATTGTTTAACTCGATGAAATTTCAAAATTTAAAATGTTTTTGATATCTAAAAAATGTTTCCTATCCAGTGATACCAATATTTATGAATTTCGTCCAAAATTGAGTATTTTTTTATTTTGAAAACCCCTTTTGACAACACCAATTTTGGAATCTTTAATTGAGCATAACTACACGAAAAATTCATGAAATTTCAAAATTTCAAGTGTTTTAGAATCTACTGAAAAATCTCTATCGAATGGTATCAAAATCATTGAGATCCTGTGTGTCAATCTTGAGATATGATTAATCAAACTTTAATGCACAGCACTTTATAATGTAAACTTCAAAATTTTCAAATGTGCATAAAAATTGTTTAACTCGATGAAATTTCAAAATTTAAAATGTTTTTGATATCTAAAAAATGTTTCCTATCCAGTGATACCAATATTTATGAATTTCGTCCAAAATTGAGTATTTTTTTATTTTGAAAACCCCTTTTGACAACACCAATTTTGGAATCTTTAATTGAGCATAACTACACGAAAAATTCATGAAATTTCAAAATTTCAAGTGTTTTAGAATCTACTGAAAAATCTCTATCGAATGGTATCAAAATCATTGAGATCCTGTGTGTCAATCTTGAGATATGATTAATCAAACTTTAATGCACAGCACTTTATAATGTAAACTTCAAAATTTTCAAATGTGCATAAAAATTGTTTAACTCGATGAAATTTCAAAATTTAAAATGTTTTTGATATCTAAAAAATGTTTCCTATCCAGTGATACCAATATTTATGAATTTCGTCCAAAATTGAGTATTTTTTTATTTTGAAAACCCCTTTTGACAACACCAATTTTGGAATCTTTAATTGAGCATAACTACACGAAAAATTCATGAAATTTCAAAATTTCAAGTGTTTTAGAATCTACTGAAAAATCTCTATCGAATGGTATCAAAATCATTGAGATCCTGTGTGTCAATCTTGAGATATGATTAATCAAACTTTAATGCACAGCACTTTATAATGTAAACTTCAAAATTTTCAAATGTGCATAAAAATTGTTTAACTCGATGAAATTTCAAAATTTAAAATGTTTTTGATATCTAAAAAATGTTTCCTATCCAGTGATACCAATATTTATGAATTTCGTCCAAAATTGAGTATTTTTTTATTTTGAAAACCCCTTTTGACAACACCAATTTTGGAATCTTTAATTGAGCATAACTACACGAAAAATTCATGAAATTTCAAAATTTCAAGTGTTTTAGAATCTACTGAAAAATCTCTATCGAATGGTATCAAAATCATTGAGATCCTGTGTGTCAATCTTGAGATATGATTAATCAAACTTTAATGCACAGCACTTTATAATGTAAACTTCAAAATTTTCAAATGTGCATAAAAATTGTTTAACTCGATGAAATTTCAAAATTTAAAATGTTTTTGATATCTAAAAAATGTTTCCTATCCAGTGATACCAATATTTATGAATTTCGTCCAAAATTGAGTATTTTTTTATTTTGAAAACCCCTTTTGACAACACCAATTTTGGAATCTTTAATTGAGCATAACTACACGAAAAATTCATGAAATTTCAAAATTTCAAGTGTTTTAGAATCTACTGAAAAATCTCTATCGAATGGTATCAAAATCATTGAGATCCTGTGTGTCAATCTTGAGATATGATTAATCAAACTTTAATGCACAGCACTTTATAATGTAAACTTCAAAATTTTCAAATGTGCATAAAAATTGTTTAACTCGATGAAATTTCAAAATTTAAAATGTTTTTGATATCTAAAAAATGTTTCCTATCCAGTGATACCAATATTTATGAATTTCGTCCAAAATTTAGTATTTTTTTATTTTGAAAACCCCTTTTGACAACACCAATTTTGGAATCTTTAATTGAGCATAACTACACGAAAAATTCATGAAATTTCAAAATTTCAAGTGTTTTAGAATCTACTGAAAAATCTCTATCGAATGGTATCAAAATCATTGAGATCCTGTGTGTCAATCTTGAGATATGATTAATCAAACTTTAATGCACAGCACTTTATAATGTAAACTTCAAAATTTTCAAATGTGCATAAAAATTGTTTAACTCGATGAAATTTCAAAATTTAAAATGTTTTTGATATCTAAAAAATGTTTCCTATCCAGTGATACCAATATTTATGAATTTCGTCCAAAATTGAGTATTTTTTTATTTTGAAAACCCCTTTTGACAACACCAATTTTGGAATCTTTAATTGAGCATAACTACACGAGAAATTCATGAAATTTCAAAATTTCAAGTGTTTTAGAATCTACTGAAAAATCTCTATCGAATGGTATCAAAATCATTGAGATCCTGTGTGTCAATCTTGAGATATGATTAATCAAACTTTAATGCACAGCACTTTATAATGTAAACTTCAAAATTTTCAAATGTGCATAAAAATTGTTTAACTCGATGAAATTTCAAAATTTAAAATGTTTTTGATATCTAAAAAATGTTTCCTATCCAGTGATACCAATATTTATGAATTTCGTCCAAAATTGAGTATTTTTTTATTTTGAAAACCCCTTTTGACAACACCAATTTTGGAATCTTTAATTGAGCATAACTACACGAAAAATTCATGAAATTTCAAAATTTCAAGTGTTTTAGAATCTACTGAAAAATCTCTATCGAATGGTATCAAAATCATTGAGATCCTGTGTGTCAATCTTGAGATATGATTAATCAAACTTTAATGCACAGCACTTTATAATGTAAACTTCAAAATTTTCAAATGTGCATAAAAATTGTTTAACTCGATGAAATTTCAAAATTTAAAATGTTTTTGATATCTAAAAAATGTTTCCTATCCAGTGATACCAATATTTATGAATTTCGTCCAAAATTTAGTATTTTTTTATTTTGAAAACCCCTTTTGACAACACCAATTTTGGAATCTTTAATTGAGCATAACTACACGAAAAATTCATGAAATTTCAAAATTTCAAGTGTTTTAGAATCTACTGAAAAATCTCTATCGAATGGTATCAAAATCATTGAGATCCTGTGTGTCAATCTTGAGATATGATTAATCAAACTTTAATGCACAGCACTTTATAATGTAAACTTCAAAATTTTCAAATGTGCATAAAAATTGTTTAACTCGATGAAATTTCAAAATTTAAAATGTTTTTGATATCTAAAAAATGTTTCCTATCCAGTGATACCAATATTTATGAATTTCGTCCAAAATTGAGTATTTTTTTATTTTGAAAACCCCTTTTGACAACACCAATTTTGGAATCTTTAATTGAGCATAACTACACGAGAAATTCATGAAATTTCAAAATTTCAAGTGTTTTAGAATCTACTGAAAAATCTCTATCGAATGGTATCAAAATCATTGAGATCCTGTGTGTCAATCTTGAGATATGATTAATCAAACTTTAATGCACAGCACTTTATAATGTAAACTTCAAAATTTTCAAATGTGCATAAAAATTGTTTAACTCGATGAAATTTCAAAATTTAAAATGTTTTTGATATCTAAAAAATGTTTCCTATCCAGTGATACCAATATTTATGAATTTCGTCCAAAATTGAGTATTTTTTTATTTTGAAAACCCCTTTTGACAACACCAATTTTGGAATCTTTAATTGAGCATAACTACACGAAAAATTCATGACATTTCAAAATTTCAAGTGTTTTAGAATCTACTGAAAAATCTCTATCGAATGGTATCAAAATCATTGAGATCCTGTGTGTCAATCTTGAGATATGATTAATCAAACTTTAATGCACAGCACTTTATAATGTAAACTTCAAAATTTTCAAATGTGCATAAAAATTGTTTAACTCGATGAAATTTCAAAATTTAAAATGTTTTTGATATCTAAAAAATGTTTCCTATCCAGTGATACCAATATTTATGAATTTCGTCCAAAATTGAGTATTTTTTTATTTTGAAAACCCCTTTTGACAACACCAATTTTGGAATCTTTAATTGAGCATAACTACACGAAAAATTCATGAAATTTCAAAATTTCAAGTGTTTTAGAATCTACTGAAAAATCTCTATCGAATGGTATCAAAATCATTGAGATCCTGTGTGTCAATCTTGAGATATGATTAATCAAACTTTAATGCACAGCACTTTATAATGTAAACTTCAAAATTTTCAAATGTGCATAAAAATTGTTTAACTCGATGAAATTTCAAAATTTAAAATGTTTTTGATATCTAAAAAATGTTTCCTATCCAGTGATACCAATATTTATGAATTTCGTCCAAAATTGAGTATTTTTTTATTTTGAAAACCCCTTTTGACAACACCAATTTTGGAATCTTTAATTGAGCATAACTACACGAAAAATTCATGAAATTTCAAAATTTCAAGTGTTTTAGAATCTACTGAAAAATCTCTATCGAATGGTATCAAAATCATTGAGATCCTGTGTGTCAATCTTGAGATATGATTAATCAAACTTTAATGCACAGCACTTTATAATGTAAACTTCAAAATTTTCAAATGTGCATAAAAATTGTTTAACTCGATGAAATTTCAAAATTTAAAATGTTTTTGATATCTAAAAAATGTTTCCTATCCAGTGATACCAATATTTATGAATTTCGTCCAAAATTGAGTATTTTTTTATTTTGAAAACCCCTTTTGACAACACCAATTTTGGAATCTTTAATTGAGCATAACTACACGAAAAATTCATGAAATTTCAAAATTTCAAGTGTTTTAGAATCTACTGAAAAATCTCTATCGAATGGTATCAAAATCATTGAGATCCTGTGTGTCAATCTTGAGATATGATTAATCAAACTTTAATGCACAGCACTTTATAATGTAAACTTCAAAATTTTCAAATGTGCATAAAAATTGTTTAACTCGATGAAATTTCAAAATTTAAAATGTTTTTGATATCTAAAAAATGTTTCCTATCCAGTGATACCAATATTTATGAATTTCGTCCAAAATTTAGTATTTTTTTATTTTGAAAACCCCTTTTGACAACACCAATTTTGGAATCTTTAATTGAGCATAACTACACGAAAAATTCATGAAATTTCAAAATTTCAAGTGTTTTAGAATCTACTGAAAAATCTCTATCGAATGGTATCAAAATCATTGAGATCCTGTGTGTCAATCTTGAGATATGATTAATCAAACTTTAATGCACAGCACTTTATAATGTAAACTTCAAAATTTTCAAATGTGCATAAAAATTGTTTAACTCGATGAAATTTCAAAATTTAAAATGTTTTTGATATCTAAAAAATGTTTCCTATCCAGTGATACCAATATTTATGAATTTCGTCCAAAATTGAGTATTTTTTTATTTTGAAAACCCCTTTTGACAACACCAATTTTGGAATCTTTAATTGAGCATAACTACACGAGAAATTCATGAAATTTCAAAATTTCAAGTGTTTTAGAATCTACTGAAAAATCTCTATCGAATGGTATCAAAATCATTGAGATCCTGTGTGTCAATCTTGAGATATGATTAATCAAACTTTAATGCACAGCACTTTATAATGTAAACTTCAAAATTTTCAAATGTGCATAAAAATTGTTTAACTCGATGAAATTTCAAAATTTAAAATGTTTTTGATATCTAAAAAATGTTTCCTATCCAGTGATACCAATATTTATGAATTTCGTCCAAAATTGAGTATTTTTTTATTTTGAAAACCCCTTTTGACAACACCAATTTTGGAATCTTTAATTGAGCATAACTACACGAAAAATTCATGACATTTCAAAATTTCAAGTGTTTTAGAATCTACTGAAAAATCTCTATCGAATGGTATCAAAATCATTGAGATCCTGTGTGTCAATCTTGAGATATGATTAATCAAACTTTAATGCACAGCACTTTATAATGTAAACTTCAAAATTTTCAAATGTGCATAAAAATTGTTTAACTCGATGAAATTTCAAAATTTAAAATGTTTTTGATATCTAAAAAATGTTTCCTATCCAGTGATACCAATATTTATGAATTTCGTCCAAAATTGAGTATTTTTTTATTTTGAAAACCCCTTTTGACAACACCAATTTTGGAATCTTTAATTGAGCATAACTACACGAGAAATTCATGAAATTTCAAAATTTCAAGTGTTTTAGAATCTACTGAAAAATCTCTATCGAATGGTATCAAAATCATTGAGATCCTGTGTGTCAATCTTGAGATATGATTAATCAAACTTTAATGCACAGCACTTTATAATGTAAACTTCAAAATTTTCAAATGTGCATAAAAATTGTTTAACTCGATGAAATTTCAAAATTTAAAATGTTTTTGATATCTAAAAAATGTTTCCTATCCAGTGATACCAATATTTATGAATTTCGTCCAAAATTGAGTATTTTTTTATTTTGAAAACCCCTTTTGACAACACCAATTTTGGAATCTTTAATTGAGCATAACTACACGAAAAATTCATGAAATTTCAAAATTTCAAGTGTTTTAGAATCTACTGAAAAATCTCTATCGAATGGTATCAAAATCATTGAGATCCTGTGTGTCAATCTTGAGATATGATTAATCAAACTTTAATGCACAGCACTTTATAATGTAAACTTCAAAATTTTCAAATGTGCATAAAAATTGTTTAACTCGATGAAATTTCAAAATTTAAAATGTTTTTGATATCTAAAAAATGTTTCCTATCCAGTGATACCAATATTTATGAATTTCGTCCAAAATTGAGTATTTTTTATTTTGAAAACCCCTTTTGACAACACCAATTTTGGAATCTTTAATTGAGCATAACTACACGAAAAATTCATGAAATTTCAAAATTTCAAGTGTTTTAGAATCTACTGAAAAATCTCTATCGAATGGTATCAAAATCATTGAGATCCTGTGTGTCAATCTTGAGATATGATTAATCAAACTTTAATGCACAGCACTTTATAATGTAAACTTCAAAATTTTCAAATGTGCATAAAAATTGTTTAACTCGATGAAATTTCAAAATTTAAAATGTTTTTGATATCTAAAAAATGTTTCCTATCCAGTGATACCAATATTTATGAATTTCGTCCAAAATTGAGTATTTTTTTATTTTGAAAACCCCTTTTGACAACACCAATTTTGGAATCTTTAATTGAGCATAACTACACGAAAAATTCATGAAATTTCAAAATTTCAAGTGTTTTAGAATCTACTGAAAAATCTCTATCGAATGGTATCAAAATCATTGAGATCCTGTGTGTCAATCTTGAGATATGATTAATCAAACTTTAATGCACAGCACTTTATAATGTAAACTTCAAAATTTTCAAATGTGCATAAAAATTGTTTAACTCGATGAAATTTCAAAATTTAAAATGTTTTTGATATCTAAAAAATGTTTCCTATCCAGTGATACCAATATTTATGAATTTCGTCCAAAATTGAGTATTTTTTTATTTTGAAAACCCCTTTTGACAACACCAATTTTGGAATCTTTAATTGAGCATAACTACACGAAAAATTCATGAAATTTCAAAATTTCAAGTGTTTTAGAATCTACTGAAAAATCTCTATCGAATGGTATCAAAATCATTGAGATCCTATGTGTCAATCTTGAGATATGATTAATCAAACTTTAATGCACAGCACTTTATAATGTAAACTTCAAAATTTTCAAATGTGCATAAAAATTGTTTAACTCGATGAAATTTCAAAATTTAAAATGTTTTTGATATCTAAAAAATGTTTCCTATCCAGTGATACCAATATTTATGAATTTCGTCCAAAATTGAGTATTTTTTTATTTTGAAAACCCCTTTTGACAACACCAATTTTGGAATCTTTAATTGAGCATAACTACACGAGAAATTCATGAAATTTCAAAATTTCAAGTGTTTTAGAATCTACTGAAAAATCTCTATCGAATGGTATCAAAATCATTGAGATCCTGTGTGTCAATCTTGAGATATGATTAATCAAACTTTAATGCACAGCACTTTATAATGTAAACTTCAAAATTTTCAAATGTGCATAAAAATTGTTTAACTCGATGAAATTTCAAAATTTAAAATGTTTTTGATATCTAAAAAATGTTTCCTATCCAGTGATACCAATATTTATGAATTTCGTCCAAAATTGAGTATTTTTTTATTTTGAAAACCCCTTTTGACAACACCAATTTTGGAATCTTTAATTGAGCATAACTACACGAAAAATTCATGAAATTTCAAAATTTCAAGTGTTTTAGAATCTACTGAAAAATCTCTATCGAATGGTATCAAAATCATTGAGATCCTGTGTGTCAATCTTGAGATATGATTAATCAAACTTTAATGCACAGCACTTTATAATGTAAACTTCAAAATTTTCAAATGTGCATAAAAATTGTTTAACTCGATGAAATTTCAAAATTTAAAATGTTTTTGATATCTAAAAAATGTTTCCTATCCAGTGATACCAATATTTATGAATTTCGTCCAAAATTGAGTATTTTTTATTTTGAAAACCCCTTTTGACAACACCAATTTTGGAATCTTTAATTGAGCATAACTACACGAAAAATTCATGACATTTCAAAATTTCAAGTGTTTTAGAATCTACTGAAAAATCTCTATCGAATGGTATCAAAATCATTGAGATCCTGTGTGTCAATCTTGAGATATGATTAATCAAACTTTAATGCACAGCACTTTATAATGTAAACTTCAAAATTTTCAAATGTGCATAAAAATTGTTTAACTCGATGAAATTTCAAAATTTAAAATGTTTTTGATATCTAAAAAATGTTTCCTATCCAGTGATACCAATATTTATGAATTTCGTCCAAAATTGAGTATTTTTTTATTTTGAAAACCCCTTTTGACAACACCAATTTTGGAATCTTTAATTGAGCATAACTACACGAGAAATTCATGAAATTTCAAAATTTCAAGTGTTTTAGAATCTACTGAAAAATCTCTATCGAATGGTATCAAAATCATTGAGATCCTGTGTGTCAATCTTGAGATATGATTAATCAAACTTTAATGCACAGCACTTTATAATGTAAACTTCAAAATTTTCAAATGTGCATAAAAATTGTTTAACTCGATGAAATTTCAAAATTTAAAATGTTTTTGATATCTAAAAAATGTTTCCTATCCAGTGATACCAATATTTATGAATTTCGTCCAAAATTGAGTATTTTTTTATTTTGAAAACCCCTTTTGACAACACCAATTTTGGAATCTTTAATTGAGCATAACTACACGAAAAATTCATGAAATTTCAAAATTTCAAGTGTTTTAGAATCTACTGAAAAATCTCTATCGAATGGTATCAAAATCATTGAGATCCTGTGTGTCAATCTTGAGATATGATTAATCAAACTTTAATGCACAGCACTTTATAATGTAAACTTCAAAATTTTCAAATGTGCATAAAAATTGTTTAACTCGATGAAATTTCAAAATTTAAAATGTTTTTGATATCTAAAAAATGTTTCCTATCCAGTGATACCAATATTTATGAATTTCGTCCAAAATTGAGTATTTTTTATTTTGAAAACCCCTTTTGACAACACCAATTTTGGAATCTTTAATTGAGCATAACTACACGAAAAATTCATGAAATTTCAAAATTTCAAGTGTTTTAGAATCTACTGAAAAATCTCTATCGAATGGTATCAAAATCATTGAGATCCTGTGTGTCAATCTTGAGATATGATTAATCAAACTTTAATGCACAGCACTTTATAATGTAAACTTCAAAATTTTCAAATGTGCATAAAAATTGTTTAACTCGATGAAATTTCAAAATTTAAAATGTTTTTGATATCTAAAAAATGTTTCCTATCCAGTGATACCAATATTTATGAATTTCGTCCAAAATTGAGTATTTTTTTATTTTGAAAACCCCTTTTGACAACACCAATTTTGGAATCTTTAATTGAGCATAACTACACGAAAAATTCATGAAATTTCAAAATTTCAAGTGTTTTAGAATCTACTGAAAAATCTCTATCGAATGGTATCAAAATCATTGAGATCCTGTGTGTCAATCTTGAGATATGATTAATCAAACTTTAATGCACAGCACTTTATAATGTAAACTTCAAAATTTTCAAATGTGCATAAAAATTGTTTAACTCGATGAAATTTCAAAATTTAAAATGTTTTTGATATCTAAAAAATGTTTCCTATCCAGTGATACCAATATTTATGAATTTCGTCCAAAATTGAGTATTTTTTTATTTTGAAAACCCCTTTTGACAACACCAATTTTGGAATCTTTAATTGAGCATAACTACACGAAAAATTCATGAAATTTCAAAATTTCAAGTGTTTTAGAATCTACTGAAAAATCTCTATCGAATGGTATCAAAATCATTGAGATCCTGTGTGTCAATCTTGAGATATGATTAATCAAACTTTAATGCACAGCACTTTATAATGTAAACTTCAAAATTTTCAAATGTGCATAAAAATTGTTTAACTCGATGAAATTTCAAAATTTAAAATGTTTTTGATATCTAAAAAATGTTTCCTATCCAGTGATACCAATATTTATGAATTTCGTCCAAAATTGAGTATTTTTTTATTTTGAAAACCCCTTTTGACAACACCAATTTTGGAATCTTTAATTGAGCATAACTACACGAGAAATTCATGAAATTTCAAAATTTCAAGTGTTTTAGAATCTACTGAAAAATCTCTATCGAATGGTATCAAAATCATTGAGATCCTGTGTGTCAATCTTGAGATATGATTAATCAAACTTTAATGCACAGCACTTTATAATGTAAACTTCAAAATTTTCAAATGTGCATAAAAATTGTTTAACTCGATGAAATTTCAAAATTTAAAATGTTTTTGATATCTAAAAAATGTTTCCTATCCAGTGATACCAATATTTATGAATTTCGTCCAAAATTGAGTATTTTTTTATTTTGAAAACCCCTTTTGACAACACCAATTTTGGAATCTTTAATTGAGCATAACTACACGAAAAATTCATGAAATTTCAAAATTTCAAGTGTTTTAGAATCTACTGAAAAATCTCTATCGAATGGTATCAAAATCATTGAGATCCTGTGTGTCAATCTTGAGATATGATTAATCAAACTTTAATGCACAGCACTTTATAATGTAAACTTCAAAATTTTCAAATGTGCATAAAAATTGTTTAACTCGATGAAATTTCAAAATTTAAAATGTTTTTGATATCTAAAAAATGTTTCCTATCCAGTGATACCAATATTTATGAATTTCGTCCAAAATTGAGTATTTTTTATTTTGAAAACCCCTTTTGACAACACCAATTTTGGAATCTTTAATTGAGCATAACTACACGAAAAATTCATGAAATTTCAAAATTTCAAGTGTTTTAGAATCTACTGAAAAATCTCTATCGAATGGTATCAAAATCATTGAGATCCTGTGTGTCAATCTTGAGATATGATTAATCAAACTTTAATGCACAGCACTTTATAATGTAAACTTCAAAATTTTCAAATGTGCATAAAAATTGTTTAACTCGATGAAATTTCAAAATTTAAAATGTTTTTGATATCTAAAAAATGTTTCCTATCCAGTGATACCAATATTTATGAATTTCGTCCAAAATTGAGTATTTTTTTATTTTGAAAACCCCTTTTGACAACACCAATTTTGGAATCTTTAATTGAGCATAACTACACGAGAAATTCATGAAATTTCAAAATTTCAAGTGTTTTAGAATCTACTGAAAAATCTCTATCGAATGGTATCAAAATCATTGAGATCCTGTGTGTCAATCTTGAGATATGATTAATCAAACTTTAATGCACAGCACTTTATAATGTAAACTTCAAAATTTTCAAATGTGCATAAAAATTGTTTAACTCGATGAAATTTCAAAATTTAAAATGTTTTTGATATCTAAAAAATGTTTCCTATCCAGTGATACCAATATTTATGAATTTCGTCCAAAATTGAGTATTTTTTTATTTTGAAAACCCCTTTTGACAACACCAATTTTGGAATCTTTAATTGAGCATAACTACACGAAAAATTCATGAAATTTCAAAATTTCAAGTGTTTTAGAATCTACTGAAAAATCTCTATCGAATGGTATCAAAATCATTGAGATCCTGTGTGTCAATCTTGAGATATGATTAATCAAACTTTAATGCACAGCACTTTATAATGTAAACTTCAAAATTTTCAAATGTGCATAAAAATTGTTTAACTCGATGAAATTTCAAAATTTAAAATGTTTTTGATATCTAAAAAATGTTTCCTATCCAGTGATACCAATATTTATGAATTTCGTCCAAAATTGAGTATTTTTTTATTTTGAAAACCCCTTTTGACAACACCAATTTTGGAATCTTTAATTGAGCATAACTACACGAAAAATTCATGAAATTTCAAAATTTCAAGTGTTTTAGAATCTACTGAAAAATCTCTATCGAATGGTATCAAAATCATTGAGATCCTGTGTGTCAATCTTGAGATATGATTAATCAAACTTTAATGCACAGCACTTTATAATGTAAACTTCAAAATTTTCAAATGTGCATAAAAATTGTTTAACTCGATGAAATTTCAAAATTTAAAATGTTTTTGATATCTAAAAAATGTTTCCTATCCAGTGATACCAATATTTATGAATTTCGTCCAAAATTGAGTATTTTTTTATTTTGAAAACCCCTTTTGACAACACCAATTTTGGAATCTTTAATTGAGCATAACTACACGAAAAATTCATGAAATTTCAAAATTTCAAGTGTTTTAGAATCTACTGAAAAATCTCTATCGAATGGTATCAAAATCATTGAGATCCTGTGTGTCAATCTTGAGATATGATTAATCAAACTTTAATGCACAGCACTTTATAATGTAAACTTCAAAATTTTCAAATGTGCATAAAAATTGTTTAACTCGATGAAATTTCAAAATTTAAAATGTTTTTGATATCTAAAAAATGTTTCCTATCCAGTGATACCAATATTTATGAATTTCGTCCAAAATTGAGTATTTTTTTATTTTGAAAACCCCTTTTGACAACACCAATTTTGGAATCTTTAATTGAGCATAACTACACGAAAAATTCATGAAATTTCAAAATTTCAAGTGTTTTAGAATCTACTGAAAAATCTCTATCGAATGGTATCAAAATCATTGAGATCCTGTGTGTCAATCTTGAGATATGATTAATCAAACTTTAATGCACAGCACTTTATAATGTAAACTTCAAAATTTTCAAATGTGCATAAAAATTGTTTAACTCGATGAAATTTCAAAATTTAAAATGTTTTTGATATCTAAAAAATGTTTCCTATCCAGTGATACCAATATTTATGAATTTCGTCCAAAATTGAGTATTTTTTATTTTGAAAACCCCTTTTGACAACACCAATTTTGGAATCTTTAATTGAGCATAACTACACGAAAAATTCATGAAATTTCAAAATTTCAAGTGTTTTAGAATCTACTGAAAAATCTCTATCGAATGGTATCAAAATCATTGAGATCCTGTGTGTCAATCTTGAGATATGATTAATCAAACTTTAATGCACAGCACTTTATAATGTAAACTTCAAAATTTTCAAATGTGCATAAAAATTGTTTAACTCGATGAAATTTCAAAATTTAAAATGTTTTTGATATCTAAAAAATGTTTCCTATCCAGTGATACCAATATTTATGAATTTCGTCCAAAATTGAGTATTTTTTTATTTTGAAAACCCCTTTTGACAACACCAATTTTGGAATCTTTAATTGAGCATAACTACACGAAAAATTCATGAAATTTCAAAATTTCAAGTGTTTTAGAATCTACTGAAAAATCTCTATCGAATGGTATCAAAATCATTGAGATCCTGTGTGTCAATCTTGAGATATGATTAATCAAACTTTAATGCACAGCACTTTATAATGTAAACTTCAAAATTTTCAAATGTGCATAAAAATTGTTTAACTCGATGAAATTTCAAAATTTAAAATGTTTTTGATATCTAAAAAATGTTTCCTATCCAGTGATACCAATATTTATGAATTTCGTCCAAAATTGAGTATTTTTTTTATTTTGAAAACCCCTTTTGACAACACCAATTTTGGAATCTTTAATTGAGCATAACTACACGAAAAATTCATGAAATTTCAAAATTTCAAGTGTTTTAGAATCTACTGAAAAATCTCTATCGAATGGTATCAAAATCATTGAGATCCTGTGTGTCAATCTTGAGATATGATTAATCAAACTTTAATGCACAGCACTTTATAATGTAAACTTCAAAATTTTCAAATGTGCATAAAAATTGTTTAACTCGATGAAATTTCAAAATTTAAAATGTTTTTGATATCTAAAAAATGTTTCCTATCCAGTGATACCAATATTTATGAATTTCGTCCAAAATTGAGTATTTTTTTATTTTGAAAACCCCTTTTGACAACACCAATTTTGGAATCTTTAATTGAGCATAACTACACGAAAAATTCATGAAATTTCAAAATTTCAAGTGTTTTAGAATCTACTGAAAAATCTCTATCGAATGGTATCAAAATCATTGAGATCCTGTGTGTCAATCTTGAGATATGATTAATCAAACTTTAATGCACAGCACTTTATAATGTAAACTTCAAAATTTTCAAATGTGCATAAAAATTGTTTAACTCGATGAAATTTCAAAATTTAAAATGTTTTTGATATCTAAAAAATGTTTCCTATCCAGTGATACCAATATTTATGAATTTCGTCCAAAATTGAGTATTTTTTTATTTTGAAAACCCCTTTTGACAACACCAATTTTGGAATCTTTAATTGAGCATAACTACACGAAAAATTCATGAAATTTCAAAATTTCAAGTGTTTTAGAATCTACTGAAAAATCTCTATCGAATGGTATCAAAATCATTGAGATCCTGTGTGTCAATCTTGAGATATGATTAATCAAACTTTAATGCACAGCACTTTATAATGTAAACTTCAAAATTTTCAAATGTGCATAAAAATTGTTTAACTCGATGAAATTTCAAAATTTAAAATGTTTTTGATATCTAAAAAATGTTTCCTATCCAGTGATACCAATATTTATGAATTTCGTCCAAAATTGAGTATTTTTTTATTTTGAAAACCCCTTTTGACAACACCAATTTTGGAATCTTTAATTGAGCATAACTACACGAAAAATTCATGAAATTTCAAAATTTCAAGTGTTTTAGAATCTACTGAAAAATCTCTATCGAATGGTATCAAAATCATTGAGATCCTGTGTGTCAATCTTGAGATATGATTAATCAAACTTTAATGCACAGCACTTTATAATGTAAACTTCAAAATTTTCAAATGTGCATAAAAATTGTTTAACTCGATGAAATTTCAAAATTTAAAATGTTTTTGATATCTAAAAAATGTTTCCTATCCAGTGATACCAATATTTATGAATTTCGTCCAAAATTGAGTATTTTTTATTTTGAAAACCCCTTTTGACAACACCAATTTTGGAATCTTTAATTGAGCATAACTACACGAAAAATTCATGAAATTTCAAAATTTCAAGTGTTTTAGAATCTACTGAAAAATCTCTATCGAATGGTATCAAAATCATTGAGATCCTGTGTGTCAATCTTGAGATATGATTAATCAAACTTTAATGCACAGCACTTTATAATGTAAACTTCAAAATTTTCAAATGTGCATAAAAATTGTTTAACTCGATGAAATTTCAAAATTTAAAATGTTTTTGATATCTAAAAAATGTTTCCTATCCAGTGATACCAATATTTATGAATTTCGTCCAAAATTGAGTATTTTTTTATTTTGAAAACCCCTTTTGACAACACCAATTTTGGAATCTTTAATTGAGCATAACTACACGAGAAATTCATGAAATTTCAAAATTTCAAGTGTTTTAGAATCTACTGAAAAATCTCTATCGAATGGTATCAAAATCATTGAGATCCTGTGTGTCAATCTTGAGATATGATTAATCAAACTTTAATGCACAGCACTTTATAATGTAAACTTCAAAATTTTCAAATGTGCATAAAAATTGTTTAACTCGATGAAATTTCAAAATTTAAAATGTTTTTGATATCTAAAAAATGTTTCCTATCCAGTGATACCAATATTTATGAATTTCGTCCAAAATTGAGTATTTTTTTATTTTGAAAACCCCTTTTGACAACACCAATTTTGGAATCTTTAATTGAGCATAACTACACGAAAAATTCATGAAATTTCAAAATTTCAAGTGTTTTAGAATCTACTGAAAAATCTCTATCGAATGGTATCAAAATCATTGAGATCCTGTGTGTCAATCTTGAGATATGATTAATCAAACTTTAATGCACAGCACTTTATAATGTAAACTTCAAAATTTTCAAATGTGCATAAAAATTGTTTAACTCGATGAAATTTCAAAATTTAAAATGTTTTTGATATCTAAAAAATGTTTCCTATCCAGTGATACCAATATTTATGAATTTCGTCCAAAATTGAGTATTTTTTTATTTTGAAAACCCCTTTTGACAACACCAATTTTGGAATCTTTAATTGAGCATAACTACACGAAAAATTCATGAAATTTCAAAATTTCAAGTGTTTTAGAATCTACTGAAAAATCTCTATCGAATGGTATCAAAATCATTGAGATCCTGTGTGTCAATCTTGAGATATGATTAATCAAACTTTAATGCACAGCACTTTATAATGTAAACTTCAAAATTTTCAAATGTGCATAAAAATTGTTTAACTCGATGAAATTTCAAAATTTAAAATGTTTTTGATATCTAAAAAATGTTTCCTATCCAGTGATACCAATATTTATGAATTTCGTCCAAAATTGAGTATTTTTTTATTTTGAAAACCCCTTTTGACAACACCAATTTTGGAATCTTTAATTGAGCATAACTACACGAGAAATTCATGAAATTTCAAAATTTCAAGTGTTTTAGAATCTACTGAAAAATCTCTATCGAATGGTATCAAAATCATTGAGATCCTGTGTGTCAATCTTGAGATATGATTAATCAAACTTTAATGCACAGCACTTTATAATGTAAACTTCAAAATTTTCAAATGTGCATAAAAATTGTTTAACTCGATGAAATTTCAAAATTTAAAATGTTTTTGATATCTAAAAAATGTTTCCTATCCAGTGATACCAATATTTATGAATTTCGTCCAAAATTGAGTATTTTTTTATTTTGAAAACCCCTTTTGACAACACCAATTTTGGAATCTTTAATTGAGCATAACTACACGAGAAATTCATGAAATTTCAAAATTTCAAGTGTTTTAGAATCTACTGAAAAATCTCTATCGAATGGTATCAAAATCATTGAGATCCTGTGTGTCAATCTTGAGATATGATTAATCAAACTTTAATGCACAGCACTTTATAATGTAAACTTCAAAATTTTCAAATGTGCATAAAAATTGTTTAACTCGATGAAATTTCAAAATTTAAAATGTTTTTGATATCTAAAAAATGTTTCCTATCCAGTGATACCAATATTTATGAATTTCGTCCAAAATTGAGTATTTTTTTATTTTGAAAACCCCTTTTGACAACACCAATTTTGGAATCTTTAATTGAGCATAACTACACGAAAAATTCATGAAATTTCAAAATTTCAAGTGTTTTAGAATCTACTGAAAAATCTCTATCGAATGGTATCAAAATCATTGAGATCCTGTGTGTCAATCTTGAGATATGATTAATCAAACTTTAATGCACAGCACTTTATAATGTAAACTTCAAAATTTTCAAATGTGCATAAAAATTGTTTAACTCGATGAAATTTCAAAATTTAAAATGTTTTTGATATCTAAAAAATGTTTCCTATCCAGTGATACCAATATTTATGAATTTCGTCCAAAATTGAGTATTTTTTATTTTGAAAACCCCTTTTGACAACACCAATTTTGGAATCTTTAATTGAGCATAACTACACGAAAAATTCATGAAATTTCAAAATTTCAAGTGTTTTAGAATCTACTGAAAAATCTCTATCGAATGGTATCAAAATCATTGAGATCCTGTGTGTCAATCTTGAGATATGATTAATCAAACTTTAATGCACAGCACTTTATAATGTAAACTTCAAAATTTTCAAATGTGCATAAAAATTGTTTAACTCGATGAAATTTCAAAATTTAAAATGTTTTTGATATCTAAAAAATGTTTCCTATCCAGTGATACCAATATTTATGAATTTCGTCCAAAATTGAGTATTTTTTTATTTTGAAAACCCCTTTTGACAACACCAATTTTGGAATCTTTAATTGAGCATAACTACACGAGAAATTCATGAAATTTCAAAATTTCAAGTGTTTTAGAATCTACTGAAAAATCTCTATCGAATGGTATCAAAATCATTGAGATCCTGTGTGTCAATCTTGAGATATGATTAATCAAACTTTAATGCACAGCACTTTATAATGTAAACTTCAAAATTTTCAAATGTGCATAAAAATTGTTTAACTCGATGAAATTTCAAAATTTAAAATGTTTTTGATATCTAAAAAATGTTTCCTATCCAGTGATACCAATATTTATGAATTTCGTCCAAAATTGAGTATTTTTTTATTTTGAAAACCCCTTTTGACAACACCAATTTTGGAATCTTTAATTGAGCATAACTACACGAGAAATTCATGAAATTTCAAAATTTCAAGTGTTTTAGAATCTACTGAAAAATCTCTATCGAATGGTATCAAAATCATTGAGATCCTGTGTGTCAATCTTGAGATATGATTAATCAAACTTTAATGCACAGCACTTTATAATGTAAACTTCAAAATTTTCAAATGTGCATAAAAATTGTTTAACTCGATGAAATTTCAAAATTTAAAATGTTTTTGATATCTAAAAAATGTTTCCTATCCAGTGATACCAATATTTATGAATTTCGTCCAAAATTGAGTATTTTTTTATTTTGAAAACCCCTTTTGACAACACCAATTTTGGAATCTTTAATTGAGCATAACTACACGAAAAATTCATGAAATTTCAAAATTTCAAGTGTTTTAGAATCTACTGAAAAATCTCTATCGAATGGTATCAAAATCATTGAGATCCTGTGTGTCAATCTTGAGATATGATTAATCAAACTTTAATGCACAGCACTTTATAATGTAAACTTCAAAATTTTCAAATGTGCATAAAAATTGTTTAACTCGATGAAATTTCAAAATTTAAAATGTTTTTGATATCTAAAAAATGTTTCCTATCCAGTGATACCAATATTTATGAATTTCGTCCAAAATTGAGTATTTTTTTATTTTGAAAACCCCTTTTGACAACACCAATTTTGGAATCTTTAATTGAGCATAACTACACGAAAAATTCATGAAATTTCAAAATTTCAAGTGTTTTAGAATCTACTGAAAAATCTCTATCGAATGGTATCAAAATCATTGAGATCCTGTGTGTCAATCTTGAGATATGATTAATCAAACTTTAATGCACAGCACTTTATAATGTAAACTTCAAAATTTTCAAATGTGCATAAAAATTGTTTAACTCGATGAAATTTCAAAATTTAAAATGTTTTTGATATCTAAAAAATGTTTCCTATCCAGTGATACCAATATTTATGAATTTCGTCCAAAATTGAGTATTTTTTTATTTTGAAAACCCCTTTTGACAACACCAATTTTGGAATCTTTAATTGAGCATAACTACACGAAAAATTCATGAAATTTCAAAATTTCAAGTGTTTTAGAATCTACTGAAAAATCTCTATCGAATGGTATCAAAATCATTGAGATCCTGTGTGTCAATCTTGAGATATGATTAATCAAACTTTAATGCACAGCACTTTATAATGTAAACTTCAAAATTTTCAAATGTGCATAAAAATTGTTTAACTCGATGAAATTTCAAAATTTAAAATGTTTTTGATATCTAAAAAATGTTTCCTATCCAGTGATACCAATATTTATGAATTTCGTCCAAAATTGAGTATTTTTTTTATTTTGAAAACCCCTTTTGACAACACCAATTTTGGAATCTTTAATTGAGCATAACTACACGAAAAATTCATGAAATTTCAAAATTTCAAGTGTTTTAGAATCTACTGAAAAATCTCTATCGAATGGTATCAAAATCATTGAGATCCTGTGTGTCAATCTTGAAATATGATTAATCAAACTTTAATGCACAGCACTTTATAATGTAAACTTCAAAATTTTTAATGTGCATAAAAATTGTTTAACTCGATGAAATTTCAAAATTTAAAATGTTTTTGATATCTAAAAAATGTTTCCTATCCAGTGATACCAATATTTATGAATTTCGTCCAAAATTGAGTATTTTTTATTTTGAAAACCCCTTTTGACAACACCAATTTTGGAATCTTTAATTGAGCATAACTACACGAAAAATTCATGAAATTTCAAAATTTCAAGTGTTTTAGAATCTACTGAAAAATCTCTATCGAATGGTATCAAAATCATTGAGATCCTGTGTGTCAATCTTGAGATATGATTAATCAAACTTTAATGCACAGCACTTTATAATGTAAACTTCAAAATTTTCAAATGTGCATAAAAATTGTTTAACTCGATGAAATTTCAAAATTTAAAATGTTTTTGATATCTAAAAAATGTTTCCTATCCAGTGATACCAATATTTATGAATTTCGTCCAAAATTGAGTATTTTTTTATTTTGAAAACCCCTTTTGACAACACCAATTTTGGAATCTTTAATTGAGCATAACTACACGAGAAATTCATGAAATTTCAAAATTTCAAGTGTTTTAGAATCTACTGAAAAATCTCTATCGAATGGTATCAAAATCATTGAGATCCTGTGTGTCAATCTTGAGATATGATTAATCAAACTTTAATGCACAGCACTTTATAATGTAAACTTCAAAATTTTCAAATGTGCATAAAAATTGTTTAACTCGATGAAATTTCAAAATTTAAAATGTTTTTGATATCTAAAAAATGTTTCCTATCCAGTGATACCAATATTTATGAATTTCGTCCAAAATTGAGTATTTTTTTATTTTGAAAACCCCTTTTGACAACACCAATTTTGGAATCTTTAATTGAGCATAACTACACGAGAAATTCATGAAATTTCAAAATTTCAAGTGTTTTAGAATCTACTGAAAAATCTCTATCGAATGGTATCAAAATCATTGAGATCCTGTGTGTCAATCTTGAGATATGATTAATCAAACTTTAATGCACAGCACTTTATAATGTAAACTTCAAAATTTTCAAATGTGCATAAAAATTGTTTAACTCGATGAAATTTCAAAATTTAAAATGTTTTTGATATCTAAAAAATGTTTCCTATCCAGTGATACCAATATTTATGAATTTCGTCCAAAATTGAGTATTTTTTTATTTTGAAAACCCCTTTTGACAACACCAATTTTGGAATCTTTAATTGAGCATAACTACACGAAAAATTCATGAAATTTCAAAATTTCAAGTGTTTTAGAATCTACTGAAAAATCTCTATCGAATGGTATCAAAATCATTGAGATCCTGTGTGTCAATCTTGAGATATGATTAATCAAACTTTAATGCACAGCACTTTATAATGTAAACTTCAAAATTTTCAAATGTGCATAAAAATTGTTTAACTCGATGAAATTTCAAAATTTAAAATGTTTTTGATATCTAAAAAATGTTTCCTATCCAGTGATACCAATATTTATGAATTTCGTCCAAAATTGAGTATTTTTTTATTTTGAAAACCCCTTTTGACAACACCAATTTTGGAATCTTTAATTGAGCATAACTACACGAAAAATTCATGAAATTTCAAAATTTCAAGTGTTTTAGAATCTACTGAAAAATCTCTATCGAATGGTATCAAAATCATTGAGATCCTGTGTGTCAATCTTGAGATATGATTAATCAAACTTTAATGCACAGCACTTTATAATGTAAACTTCAAAATTTTCAAATGTGCATAAAAATTGTTTAACTCGATGAAATTTCAAAATTTAAAATGTTTTTGATATCTAAAAAATGTTTCCTATCCAGTGATACCAATATTTATGAATTTCGTCCAAAATTGAGTATTTTTTTATTTTGAAAACCCCTTTTGACAACACCAATTTTGGAATCTTTAATTGAGCATAACTACACGAGAAATTCATGAAATTTCAAAATTTCAAGTGTTTTAGAATCTACTGAAAAATCTCTATCGAATGGTATCAAAATCATTGAGATCCTGTGTGTCAATCTTGAGATATGATTAATCAAACTTTAATGCACAGCACTTTATAATGTAAACTTCAAAATTTTCAAATGTGCATAAAAATTGTTTAACTCGATGAAATTTCAAAATTTAAAATGTTTTTGATATCTAAAAAATGTTTCCTATCCAGTGATACCAATATTTATGAATTTCGTCCAAAATTGAGTATTTTTTTATTTTGAAAACCCCTTTTGACAACACCAATTTTGGAATCTTTAATTGAGCATAACTACACGAGAAATTCATGAAATTTCAAAATTTCAAGTGTTTTAGAATCTACTGAAAAATCTCTATCGAATGGTATCAAAATCATTGAGATCCTGTGTGTCAATCTTGAGATATGATTAATCAAACTTTAATGCACAGCACTTTATAATGTAAACTTCAAAATTTTCAAATGTGCATAAAAATTGTTTAACTCGATGAAATTTCAAAATTTAAAATGTTTTTGATATCTAAAAAATGTTTCCTATCCAGTGATACCAATATTTATGAATTTCGTCCAAAATTGAGTATTTTTTTATTTTGAAAACCCCTTTTGACAACACCAATTTTGGAATCTTTAATTGAGCATAACTACACGAAAAATTCATGAAATTTCAAAATTTCAAGTGTTTTAGAATCTACTGAAAAATCTCTATCGAATGGTATCAAAATCATTGAGATCCTGTGTGTCAATCTTGAGATATGATTAATCAAACTTTAATGCACAGCACTTTATAATGTAAACTTCAAAATTTTCAAATGTGCATAAAAATTGTTTAACTCGATGAAATTTCAAAATTTAAAATGTTTTTGATATCTAAAAAATGTTTCCTATCCAGTGATACCAATATTTATGAATTTCGTCCAAAATTGAGTATTTTTTTATTTTGAAAACCCCTTTTGACAACACCAATTTTGGAATCTTTAATTGAGCATAACTACACGAAAAATTCATGAAATTTCAAAATTTCAAGTGTTTTAGAATCTACTGAAAAATCTCTATCGAATGGTATCAAAATCATTGAGATCCTGTGTGTCAATCTTGAGATATGATTAATCAAACTTTAATGCACAGCACTTTATAATGTAAACTTCAAAATTTTCAAATGTGCATAAAAATTGTTTAACTCGATGAAATTTCAAAATTTAAAATGTTTTTGATATCTAAAAAATGTTTCCTATCCAGTGATACCAATATTTATGAATTTCGTCCAAAATTGAGTATTTTTTTATTTTGAAAACCCCTTTTGACAACACCAATTTTGGAATCTTTAATTGAGCATAACTACACGAAAAATTCATGAAATTTCAAAATTTCAAGTGTTTTAGAATCTACTGAAAAATCTCTATCGAATGGTATCAAAATCATTGAGATCCTGTGTGTCAATCTTGAGATATGATTAATCAAACTTTAATGCACAGCACTTTATAATGTAAACTTCAAAATTTTCAAATGTGCATAAAAATTGTTTAACTCGATGAAATTTCAAAATTTAAAATGTTTTTGATATCTAAAAAATGTTTCCTATCCAGTGATACCAATATTTATGAATTTCGTCCAAAATTGAGTATTTTTTTATTTTGAAAACCCCTTTTGACAACACCAATTTTGGAATCTTTAATTGAGCATAACTACACGAGAAATTCATGAAATTTCAAAATTTCAAGTGTTTTAGAATCTACTGAAAAATCTCTATCGAATGGTATCAAAATCATTGAGATCCTGTGTGTCAATCTTGAGATATGATTAATCAAACTTTAATGCACAGCACTTTATAATGTAAACTTCAAAATTTTCAAATGTGCATAAAAATTGTTTAACTCGATGAAATTTCAAAATTTAAAATGTTTTTGATATCTAAAAAATGTTTCCTATCCAGTGATACCAATATTTATGAATTTCGTCCAAAATTGAGTATTTTTTTATTTTGAAAACCCCTTTTGACAACACCAATTTTGGAATCTTTAATTGAGCATAACTACACGAAAAATTCATGACATTTCAAAATTTCAAGTGTTTTAGAATCTACTGAAAAATCTCTATCGAATGGTATCAAAATCATTGAGATCCTGTGTGTCAATCTTGAGATATGATTAATCAAACTTTAATGCACAGCACTTTATAATGTAAACTTCAAAATTTTCAAATGTGCATAAAAATTGTTTAACTCGATGAAATTTCAAAATTTAAAATGTTTTTGATATCTAAAAAATGTTTCCTATCCAGTGATACCAATATTTATGAATTTCGTCCAAAATTGAGTATTTTTTTATTTTGAAAACCCCTTTTGACAACACCAATTTTGGAATCTTTAATTGAGCATAACTACACGAAAAATTCATGAAATTTCAAAATTTCAAGTGTTTTAGAATCTACTGAAAAATCTCTATCGAATGGTATCAAAATCATTGAGATCCTGTGTGTCAATCTTGAGATATGATTAATCAAACTTTAATGCACAGCACTTTATAATGTAAACTTCAAAATTTTCAAATGTGCATAAAAATTGTTTAACTCGATGAAATTTCAAAATTTAAAATGTTTTTGATATCTAAAAAATGTTTCCTATCCAGTGATACCAATATTTATGAATGTCGTCCAAAATTGAGTATTTTTTTATTTTGAAAACCCCTTTTGACAACACCAATTTTGGAATCTTTAATTGAGCATAACTACACGAGAAATTCATGAAATTTCAAAATTTCAAGTGTTTTAGAATCTACTGAAAAATCTCTATCGAATGGTATCAAAATCATTGAGATCCTGTGTGTCAATCTTGAGATATGATTAATCAAACTTTAATGCACAGCACTTTATAATGTAAACTTCAAAATTTTCAAATGTGCATAAAAATTGTTTAACTCGATGAAATTTCAAAATTTAAAATGTTTTTGATATCTAAAAAATGTTTCCTATCCAGTGATACCAATATTTATGAATTTCGTCCAAAATTGAGTATTTTTTTATTTTGAAAACCCCTTTTGACAACACCAATTTTGGAATCTTTAATTGAGCATAACTACACGAAAAATTCATGAAATTTCAAAATTTCAAGTGTTTTAGAATCTACTGAAAAATCTCTATCGAATGGTATCAAAATCATTGAGATCCTGTGTGTCAATCTTGAGATATGATTAATCAAACTTTAATGCACAGCACTTTATAATGTAAACTTCAAAATTTTCAAATGTGCATAAAAATTGTTTAACTCGATGAAATTTCAAAATTTAAAATGTTTTTGATATCTAAAAAATGTTTCCTATCCAGTGATACCAATATTTATGAATTTCGTCCAAAATTGAGTATTTTTTTATTTTGAAAACCCCTTTTGACAACACCAATTTTGGAATCTTTAATTGAGCATAACTACACGAGAAATTCATGAAATTTCAAAATTTCAAGTGTTTTAGAATCTACTGAAAAATCTCTATCGAATGGTATCAAAATCATTGAGATCCTGTGTGTCAATCTTGAGATATGATTAATCAAACTTTAATGCACAGCACTTTATAATGTAAACTTCAAAATTTTCAAATGTGCATAAAAATTGTTTAACTCGATGAAATTTCAAAATTTAAAATGTTTTTGATATCTAAAAAATGTTTCCTATCCAGTGATACCAATATTTATGAATTTCGTCCAAAATTGAGTATTTTTTTATTTTGAAAACCCCTTTTGACAACACCAATTTTGGAATCTTTAATTGAGCATAACTACACGAAAAATTCATGAAATTTCAAAATTTCAAGTGTTTTAGAATCTACTGAAAAATCTCTATCGAATGGTATCAAAATCATTGAGATCCTGTGTGTCAATCTTGAGATATGATTAATCAAACTTTAATGCACAGCACTTTATAATGTAAACTTCAAAATTTTCAAATGTGCATAAAAATTGTTTAACTCGATGAAATTTCAAAATTTAAAATGTTTTTGATATCTAAAAAATGTTTCCTATCCAGTGATACCAATATTTATGAATTTCGTCCAAAATTGAGTATTTTTTTATTTTGAAAACCCCTTTTGACAACACCAATTTTGGAATCTTTAATTGAGCATAACTACACGAGAAATTCATGAAATTTCAAAATTTCAAGTGTTTTAGAATCTACTGAAAAATCTCTATCGAATGGTATCAAAATCATTGAGATCCTGTGTGTCAATCTTGAGATATGATTAATCAAACTTTAATGCACAGCACTTTATAATGTAAACTTCAAAATTTTCAAATGTGCATAAAAATTGTTTAACTCGATGAAATTTCAAAATTTAAAATGTTTTTGATATCTAAAAAATGTTTCCTATCCAGTGATACCAATATTTATGAATTTCGTCCAAAATTGAGTATTTTTTTATTTTGAAAACCCCTTTTGACAACACCAATTTTGGAATCTTTAATTGAGCATAACTACACGAAAAATTCATGAAATTTCAAAATTTCAAGTGTTTTAGAATCTACTGAAAAATCTCTATCGAATGGTATCAAAATCATTGAGATCCTGTGTGTCAATCTTGAGATATGATTAATCAAACTTTAATGCACAGCACTTTATAATGTAAACTTCAAAATTTTCAAATGTGCATAAAAATTGTTTAACTCGATGAAATTTCAAAATTTAAAATGTTTTTGATATCTAAAAAATGTTTCCTATCCAGTGATACCAATATTTATGAATTTCGTCCAAAATTGAGTATTTTTTTATTTTGAAAACCCCTTTTGACAACACCAATTTTGGAATCTTTAATTGAGCATAACTACACGAAAAATTCATGAAATTTCAAAATTTCAAGTGTTTTAGAATCTACTGAAAAATCTCTATCGAATGGTATCAAAATCATTGAGATCCTGTGTGTCAATCTTGAGATATGATTAATCAAACTTTAATGCACAGCACTTTATAATGTAAACTTCAAAATTTTCAAATGTGCATAAAAATTGTTTAACTCGATGAAATTTCAAAATTTAAAATGTTTTTGATATCTAAAAAATGTTTCCTATCCAGTGATACCAATATTTATGAATTTCGTCCAAAATTGAGTATTTTTTTATTTTGAAAACCCCTTTTGACAACACCAATTTTGGAATCTTTAATTGAGCATAACTACACGAGAAATTCATGAAATTTCAAAATTTCAAGTGTTTTAGAATCTACTGAAAAATCTCTATCGAATGGTATCAAAATCATTGAGATCCTGTGTGTCAATCTTGAGATATGATTAATCAAACTTTAATGCACAGCACTTTATAATGTAAACTTCAAAATTTTCAAATGTGCATAAAAATTGTTTAACTCGATGAAATTTCAAAATTTAAAATGTTTTTGATATCTAAAAAATGTTTCCTATCCAGTGATACCAATATTTATGAATTTCGTCCAAAATTGAGTATTTTTTTATTTTGAAAACCCCTTTTGACAACACCAATTTTGGAATCTTTAATTGAGCATAACTACACGAAAAATTCATGACATTTCAAAATTTCAAGTGTTTTAGAATCTACTGAAAAATCTCTATCGAATGGTATCAAAATCATTGAGATCCTGTGTGTCAATCTTGAGATATGATTAATCAAACTTTAATGCACAGCACTTTATAATGTAAACTTCAAAATTTTCAAATGTGCATAAAAATTGTTTAACTCGATGAAATTTCAAAATTTAAAATGTTTTTGATATCTAAAAAATGTTTCCTATCCAGTGATACCAATATTTATGAATTTCGTCCAAAATTGAGTATTTTTTTATTTTGAAAACCCCTTTTGACAACACCAATTTTGGAATCTTTAATTGAGCATAACTACACGAAAAATTCATGAAATTTCAAAATTTCAAGTGTTTTAGAATCTACTGAAAAATCTCTATCGAATGGTATCAAAATCATTGAGATCCTGTGTGTCAATCTTGAGATATGATTAATCAAACTTTAATGCACAGCACTTTATAATGTAAACTTCAAAATTTTCAAATGTGCATAAAAATTGTTTAACTCGATGAAATTTCAAAATTTAAAATGTTTTTGATATCTAAAAAATGTTTCCTATCCAGTGATACCAATATTTATGAATGTCGTCCAAAATTGAGTATTTTTTTATTTTGAAAACCCCTTTTGACAACACCAATTTTGGAATCTTTAATTGAGCATAACTACACGAGAAATTCATGAAATTTCAAAATTTCAAGTGTTTTAGAATCTACTGAAAAATCTCTATCGAATGGTATCAAAATCATTGAGATCCTGTGTGTCAATCTTGAGATATGATTAATCAAACTTTAATGCACAGCACTTTATAATGTAAACTTCAAAATTTTCAAATGTGCATAAAAATTGTTTAACTCGATGAAATTTCAAAATTTAAAATGTTTTTGATATCTAAAAAATGTTTCCTATCCAGTGATACCAATATTTATGAATTTCGTCCAAAATTGAGTATTTTTTTATTTTGAAAACCCCTTTTGACAACACCAATTTTGGAATCTTTAATTGAGCATAACTACACGAAAAATTCATGAAATTTCAAAATTTCAAGTGTTTTAGAATCTACTGAAAAATCTCTATCGAATGGTATCAAAATCATTGAGATCCTGTGTGTCAATCTTGAGATATGATTAATCAAACTTTAATGCACAGCACTTTATAATGTAAACTTCAAAATTTTCAAATGTGCATAAAAATTGTTTAACTCGATGAAATTTCAAAATTTAAAATGTTTTTGATATCTAAAAAATGTTTCCTATCCAGTGATACCAATATTTATGAATTTCGTCCAAAATTGAGTATTTTTTTATTTTGAAAACCCCTTTTGACAACACCAATTTTGGAATCTTTAATTGAGCATAACTACACGAGAAATTCATGAAATTTCAAAATTTCAAGTGTTTTAGAATCTACTGAAAAATCTCTATCGAATGGTATCAAAATCATTGAGATCCTGTGTGTCAATCTTGAGATATGATTAATCAAACTTTAATGCACAGCACTTTATAATGTAAACTTCAAAATTTTCAAATGTGCATAAAAATTGTTTAACTCGATGAAATTTCAAAATTTAAAATGTTTTTGATATCTAAAAAATGTTTCCTATCCAGTGATACCAATATTTATGAATTTCGTCCAAAATTGAGTATTTTTTTATTTTGAAAACCCCTTTTGACAACACCAATTTTGGAATCTTTAATTGAGCATAACTACACGAAAAATTCATGAAATTTCAAAATTTCAAGTGTTTTAGAATCTACTGAAAAATCTCTATCGAATGGTATCAAAATCATTGAGATCCTGTGTGTCAATCTTGAGATATGATTAATCAAACTTTAATGCACAGCACTTTATAATGTAAACTTCAAAATTTTCAAATGTGCATAAAAATTGTTTAACTCGATGAAATTTCAAAATTTAAAATGTTTTTGATATCTAAAAAATGTTTCCTATCCAGTGATACCAATATTTATGAATTTCGTCCAAAATTGAGTATTTTTTTATTTTGAAAACCCCTTTTGACAACACCAATTTTGGAATCTTTAATTGAGCATAACTACACGAGAAATTCATGAAATTTCAAAATTTCAAGTGTTTTAGAATCTACTGAAAAATCTCTATCGAATGGTATCAAAATCATTGAGATCCTGTGTGTCAATCTTGAGATATGATTAATCAAACTTTAATGCACAGCACTTTATAATGTAAACTTCAAAATTTTCAAATGTGCATAAAAATTGTTTAACTCGATGAAATTTCAAAATTTAAAATGTTTTTGATATCTAAAAATGTTTCCTATCCAGTGATACCAATATTTATGAATTTCGTCCAAAATTGAGTATTTTTTTATTTTGAAAACCCCTTTTGACAACACCAATTTTGGAATCTTTAATTGAGCATAACTACACGAAAAATTCATGAAATTTAAAAATTTCAAGTGTTTTAGAATCTACTGAAAAATCTCTATCGAATGGTATCAAAATCATTGAGATCCTGTGTGTCAATCTTGAGATATGATTAATCAAACTTTAATGCACAGCACTTTATAATGTAAACTTCAAAATTTTCAAATGTGCATAAAAATTGTTTAACTCGATGAAATTTCAAAATTTAAAATGTTTTTGATATCTAAAAAATGTTTCCTATCCAGTGATACCAATATTTATGAATTTCGTCCAAAATTGAGTATTTTTTTATTTTGAAAACCCCTTTTGACAACACCAATTTTGGAATCTTTAATTGGGCATAACTACACGAAAAATTCATGAAATTTCAAAATTTCAAGTGTTTTAGAATCTACTGAAAAATCTCTATCGAATGGTATCAAAATCATTGAGATCCTGTGTGTCAATCTTGAGATATGATTAATCAAACTTTAATGCACAGCACTTTATAATGTAAACTTCAAAATTTTCAAATGTGCATAAAAATTGTTTAACTCGATGAAATTTCAAAATTTAAAATGTTTTTGATATCTAAAAAATGTTTCCTATCCAGTGATACCAATATTTATGAATTTCGTCCAAAATTGAGTATTTTTTTATTTTGAAAACCCCTTTTGACAACACCAATTTTGGAATCTTTAATTGAGCATAACTACACGAAAAATTCATGAAATTTCAAAATTTCAAGTGTTTTAGAATCTACTGAAAAATCTCTATCGAATGGTATCAAAATCATTGAGATCCTGTGTGTCAATCTTGAGATATGATTAATCAAACTTTAATGCACAGCACTTTATAATGTAAACTTCAAAATTTTCAAATGTGCATAAAAATTGTTTAACTCGATGAAATTTCAAAATTTAAAATGTTTTTGATATCTAAAAAATGTTTCCTATCCAGTGATACCAATATTTATGAATTTCGTCCAAAATTGAGTATTTTTTTATTTTGAAAACCCCTTTTGACAACACCAATTTTGGAATCTTTAATTGAGCATAACTACACGAAAAATTCATGAAATTTCAAAATTTCAAGTGTTTTAGAATCTACTGAAAAATCTCTATCGAATGGTATCAAAATCATTGAGATCCTGTGTGTCAATCTTGAGATATGATTAATCAAACTTTAATGCACAGCACTTTATAATGTAAACTTCAAAATTTTCAAATGTGCATAAAAATTGTTTAACTCGATGAAATTTCAAAATTTAAAATGTTTTTGATATCTAAAAAATGTTTCCTATCCAGTGATACCAATATTTATGAATTTCGTCCAAAATTGAGTATTTTTTTATTTTGAAAACCCCTTTTGACAACACCAATTTTGGAATCTTTAATTGGGCATAACTACACGAAAAATTCATGAAATTTCAAAATTTCAAGTGTTTTAGAATCTACTGAAAAATCTCTATCGAATGGTATCAAAATCATTGAGATCCTGTGTGTCAATCTTGAGATATGATTAATCAAACTTTAATGCACAGCACTTTATAATGTAAACTTCAAAATTTTCAAATGTGCATAAAAATTGTTTAACTCGATGAAATTTCAAAATTTAAAATGTTTTTGATATCTAAAAAATGTTTCCTATCCAGTGATACCAATATTTATGAATTTCGTCCAAAATTGAGTATTTTTTTATTTTGAAAACCCCTTTTGACAACACCAATTTTGGAATCTTTAATTGAGCATAACTACACGAAAAATTCATGAAATTTCAAAATTTCAAGTGTTTTAGAATCTACTGAAAAATCTCTATCGAATGGTATCAAAATCATTGAGATCCTGTGTGTCAATCTTGAGATATGATTAATCAAACTTTAATGCACAGCACTTTATAATGTAAACTTCAAAATTTTCAAATGTGCATAAAAATTGTTTAACTCGATGAAATTTCAAAATTTAAAATGTTTTTGATATCTAAAAAATGTTTCCTATCCAGTGATACCAATATTTATGAATTTCGTCCAAAATTGAGTATTTTTTTATTTTGAAAACCCCTTTTGACAACACCAATTTTGGAATCTTTAATTGAGCATAACTACACGAAAAATTCATGAAATTTCAAAATTTCAAGTGTTTTAGAATCTACTGAAAAATCTCTATCGAATGGTATCAAAATCATTGAGATCCTGTGTGTCAATCTTGAGATATGATTAATCAAACTTTAATGCACAGCACTTTATAATGTAAACTTCAAAATTTTCAAATGTGCATAAAAATTGTTTAACTCGATGAAATTTCAAAATTTAAAATGTTTTTGATATCTAAAAAATGTTTCCTATCCAGTGATACCAATATTTATGAATTTCGTCCAAAATTGAGTATTTTTTTATTTTGAAAACCCCTTTTGACAACACCAATTTTGGAATCTTTAATTGAGCATAACTACACGAAAAATTCATGAAATTTCAAAATTTCAAGTGTTTTAGAATCTACTGAAAAATCTCTATCGAATGGTATCAAAATCATTGAGATCCTGTGTGTCAATCTTGAGATATGATTAATCAAACTTTAATGCACAGCACTTTATAATGTAAACTTCAAAATTTTCAAATGTGCATAAAAATTGTTTAACTCGATGAAATTTCAAAATTTAAAATGTTTTTGATATCTAAAAAATGTTTCCTATCCAGTGATACCAATATTTATGAATTTCGTCCAAAATTGAGTATTTTTTTATTTTGAAAACCCCTTTTGACAACACCAATTTTGGAATCTTTAATTGGGCATAACTACACGAAAAATTCATGAAATTTCAAAATTTCAAGTGTTTTAGAATCTACTGAAAAATCTCTATCGAATGGTATCAAAATCATTGAGATCCTGTGTGTCAATCTTGAGATATGATTAATCAAACTTTAATGCACAGCACTTTATAATGTAAACTTCAAAATTTTCAAATGTGCATAAAAATTGTTTAACTCGATGAAATTTCAAAATTTAAAATGTTTTTGATATCTAAAAAATGTTTCCTATCCAGTGATACCAATATTTATGAATTTCGTCCAAAATTGAGTATTTTTTTATTTTGAAAACCCCTTTTGACAACACCAATTTTGGAATCTTTAATTGAGCATAACTACACGAAAAATTCATGAAATTTCAAAATTTCAAGTGTTTTAGAATCTACTGAAAAATCTCTATCGAATGGTATCAAAATCATTGAGATCCTGTGTGTCAATCTTGAGATATGATTAATCAAACTTTAATGCACAGCACTTTATAATGTAAACTTCAAAATTTTCAAATGTGCATAAAAATTGTTTAACTCGATGAAATTTCAAAATTTAAAATGTTTTTGATATCTAAAAAATGTTTCCTATCCAGTGATACCAATATTTATGAATTTCGTCCAAAATTGAGTATTTTTTTATTTTGAAAACCCCTTTTGACAACACCAATTTTGGAATCTTTAATTGAGCATAACTACACGAAAAATTCATGAAATTTCAAAATTTCAAGTGTTTTAGAATCTACTGAAAAATCTCTATCGAATGGTATCAAAATCATTGAGATCCTGTGTGTCAATCTTGAGATATGATTAATCAAACTTTAATGCACAGCACTTTATAATGTAAACTTCAAAATTTTCAAATGTGCATAAAAATTGTTTAACTCGATGAAATTTCAAAATTTAAAATGTTTTTGATATCTAAAAAATGTTTCCTATCCAGTGATACCAATATTTATGAATTTCGTCCAAAATTGAGTATTTTTTTATTTTGAAAACCCCTTTTGACAACACCAATTTTGGAATCTTTAATTGAGCATAACTACACGAGAAATTCATGAAATTTCAAAATTTCAAGTGTTTTAGAATCTACTGAAAAATCTCTATCGAATGGTATCAAAATCATTGAGATCCTGTGTGTCAATCTTGAGATATGATTAATCAAACTTTAATGCACAGCACTTTATAATGTAAACTTCAAAATTTTCAAATGTGCATAAAAATTGTTTAACTCGATGAAATTTCAAAATTTAAAATGTTTTTGATATCTAAAAAATGTTTCCTATCCAGTGATACCAATATTTATGAATTTCGTCCAAAATTGAGTATTTTTTTATTTTGAAAACCCCTTTTGACAACACCAATTTTGGAATCTTTAATTGAGCATAACTACACGAGAAATTCATGAAATTTCAAAATTTCAAGTGTTTTAGAATCTACTGAAAAATCTCTATCGAATGGTATCAAAATCATTGAGATCCTGTGTGTCAATCTTGAGATATGATTAATCAAACTTTAATGCACAGCACTTTATAATGTAAACTTCAAAATTTTCAAATGTGCATAAAAATTGTTTAACTCGATGAAATTTCAAAATTTAAAATGTTTTTGATATCTAAAAAATGTTTCCTATCCAGTGATACCAATATTTATGAATTTCGTCCAAAATTGAGTATTTTTTTATTTTGAAAACCCCTTTTGACAACACCAATTTTGGAATCTTTAATTGAGCATAACTACACGAAAAATTCATGAAATTTCAAAATTTCAAGTGTTTTAGAATCTACTGAAAAATCTCTATCGAATGGTATCAAAATCATTGAGATCCTGTGTGTCAATCTTGAGATATGATTAATCAAACTTTAATGCACAGCACTTTATAATGTAAACTTCAAAATTTTCAAATGTGCATAAAAATTGTTTAACTCGATGAAATTTCAAAATTTAAAATGTTTTTGATATCTAAAAAATGTTTCCTATCCAGTGATACCAATATTTATGAATTTCGTCCAAAATTGAGTATTTTTTTATTTTGAAAACCCCTTTTGACAACACCAATTTTGGAATCTTTAATTGAGCATAACTACACGAAAAATTCATGAAATTTCAAAATTTCAAGTGTTTTAGAATCTACTGAAAAATCTCTATCGAATGGTATCAAAATCATTGAGATCCTGTGTGTCAATCTTGAGATATGATTAATCAAACTTTAATGCACAGCACTTTATAATGTAAACTTCAAAATTTTCAAATGTGCATAAAAATTGTTTAACTCGATGAAATTTCAAAATTTAAAATGTTTTTGATATCTAAAAAATGTTTCCTATCCAGTGATACCAATATTTATGAATTTCGTCCAAAATTGAGTATTTTTTTATTTTGAAAACCCCTTTTGACAACACCAATTTTGGAATCTTTAATTGAGCATAACTACACGAAAAATTCATGAAATTTCAAAATTTCAAGTGTTTTAGAATCTACTGAAAAATCTCTATCGAATGGTATCAAAATCATTGAGATCCTGTGTGTCAATCTTGAGATATGATTAATCAAACTTTAATGCACAGCACTTTATAATGTAAACTTCAAAATTTTCAAATGTGCATAAAAATTGTTTAACTCGATGAAATTTCAAAATTTAAAATGTTTTTGATATCTAAAAAATGTTTCCTATCCAGTGATACCAATATTTATGAATTTCGTCCAAAATTGAGTATTTTTTTATTTTGAAAACCCCTTTTGACAACACCAATTTTGGAATCTTTAATTGAGCATAACTACACGAAAAATTCATGAAATTTCAAAATTTCAAGTGTTTTAGAATCTACTGAAAAATCTCTATCGAATGGTATCAAAATCATTGAGATCCTGTGTGTCAATCTTGAGATATGATTAATCAAACTTTAATGCACAGCACTTTATAATGTAAACTTCAAAATTTTCAAATGTGCATAAAAATTGTTTAACTCGATGAAATTTCAAAATTTAAAATGTTTTTGATATCTAAAAAATGTTTCCTATCCAGTGATACCAATATTTATGAATTTCGTCCAAAATTGAGTATTTTTTTATTTTGAAAACCCCTTTTGACAACACCAATTTTGGAATCTTTAATTGAGCATAACTACACGAAAAATTCATGAAATTTCAAAATTTCAAGTGTTTTAGAATCTACTGAAAAATCTCTATCGAATGGTATCAAAATCATTGAGATCCTGTGTGTCAATCTTGAGATATGATTAATCAAACTTTAATGCACAGCACTTTATAATGTAAACTTCAAAATTTTCAAATGTGCATAAAAATTGTTTAACTCGATGAAATTTCAAAATTTAAAATGTTTTTGATATCTAAAAAATGTTTCCTATCCAGTGATACCAATATTTATGAATTTCGTCCAAAATTGAGTATTTTTTTATTTTGAAAACCCCTTTTGACAACACCAATTTTGGAATCTTTAATTGGGCATAACTACACGAAAAATTCATGAAATTTCAAAATTTCAAGTGTTTTAGAATCTACTGAAAAATCTCTATCGAATGGTATCAAAATCATTGAGATCCTGTGTGTCAATCTTGAGATATGATTAATCAAACTTTAATGCACAGCACTTTATAATGTAAACTTCAAAATTTTCAAATGTGCATAAAAATTGTTTAACTCGATGAAATTTCAAAATTTAAAATGTTTTTGATATCTAAAAAATGTTTCCTATCCAGTGATACCAATATTTATGAATTTCGTCCAAAATTGAGTATTTTTTTATTTTGAAAACCCCTTTTGACAACACCAATTTTGGAATCTTTAATTGAGCATAACTACACGAAAAATTCATGAAATTTCAAAATTTCAAGTGTTTTAGAATCTACTGAAAAATCTCTATCGAATGGTATCAAAATCATTGAGATCCTGTGTGTCAATCTTGAGATATGATTAATCAAACTTTAATGCACAGCACTTTATAATGTAAACTTCAAAATTTTCAAATGTGCATAAAAATTGTTTAACTCGATGAAATTTCAAAATTTAAAATGTTTTTGATATCTAAAAAATGTTTCCTATCCAGTGATACCAATATTTATGAATTTCGTCCAAAATTGAGTATTTTTTTATTTTGAAAACCCCTTTTGACAACACCAATTTTGGAATCTTTAATTGAGCATAACTACACGAAAAATTCATGAAATTTCAAAATTTCAAGTGTTTTAGAATCTACTGAAAAATCTCTATCGAATGGTATCAAAATCATTGAGATCCTGTGTGTCAATCTTGAGATATGATTAATCAAACTTTAATGCACAGCACTTTATAATGTAAACTTCAAAATTTTCAAATGTGCATAAAAATTGTTTAACTCGATGAAATTTCAAAATTTAAAATGTTTTTGATATCTAAAAAATGTTTCCTATCCAGTGATACCAATATTTATGAATTTCGTCCAAAATTGAGTATTTTTTTATTTTGAAAACCCCTTTTGACAACACCAATTTTGGAATCTTTAATTGAGCATAACTACACGAAAAATTCATGAAATTTCAAAATTTCAAGTGTTTTAGAATCTACTGAAAAATCTCTATCGAATGGTATCAAAATCATTGAGATCCTGTGTGTCAATCTTGAGATATGATTAATCAAACTTTAATGCACAGCACTTTATAATGTAAACTTCAAAATTTTCAAATGTGCATAAAAATTGTTTAACTCGATGAAATTTCAAAATTTAAAATGTTTTTGATATCTAAAAAATGTTTCCTATCCAGTGATACCAATATTTATGAATTTCGTCCAAAATTGAGTATTTTTTTATTTTGAAAACCCCTTTTGACAACACCAATTTTGGAATCTTTAATTGGGCATAACTACACGAAAAATTCATGAAATTTCAAAATTTCAAGTGTTTTAGAATCTACTGAAAAATCTCTATCGAATGGTATCAAAATCATTGAGATCCTGTGTGTCAATCTTGAGATATGATTAATCAAACTTTAATGCACAGCACTTTATAATGTAAACTTCAAAATTTTCAAATGTGCATAAAAATTGTTTAACTCGATGAAATTTCAAAATTTAAAATGTTTTTGATATCTAAAAAATGTTTCCTATCCAGTGATACCAATATTTATGAATTTCGTCCAAAATTGAGTATTTTTTTATTTTGAAAACCCCTTTTGACAACACCAATTTTGGAATCTTTAATTGAGCATAACTACACGAAAAATTCATGAAATTTCAAAATTTCAAGTGTTTTAGAATCTACTGAAAAATCTCTATCGAATGGTATCAAAATCATTGAGATCCTGTGTGTCAATCTTGAGATATGATTAATCAAACTTTAATGCACAGCACTTTATAATGTAAACTTCAAAATTTTCAAATGTGCATAAAAATTGTTTAACTCGATGAAATTTCAAAATTTAAAATGTTTTTGATATCTAAAAAATGTTTCCTATCCAGTGATACCAATATTTATGAATTTCGTCCAAAATTGAGTATTTTTTTATTTTGAAAACCCCTTTTGACAACACCAATTTTGGAATCTTTAATTGAGCATAACTACACGAAAAATTCATGAAATTTCAAAATTTCAAGTGTTTTAGAATCTACTGAAAAATCTCTATCGAATGGTATCAAAATCATTGAGATCCTGTGTGTCAATCTTGAGATATGATTAATCAAACTTTAATGCACAGCACTTTATAATGTAAACTTCAAAATTTTCAAATGTGCATAAAAATTGTTTAACTCGATGAAATTTCAAAATTTAAAATGTTTTTGATATCTAAAAAATGTTTCCTATCCAGTGATACCAATATTTATGAATTTCGTCCAAAATTGAGTATTTTTTTATTTTGAAAACCCCTTTTGACAACACCAATTTTGGAATCTTTAATTGAGCATAACTACACGAGAAATTCATGAAATTTCAAAATTTCAAGTGTTTTAGAATCTACTGAAAAATCTCTATCGAATGGTATCAAAATCATTGAGATCCTGTGTGTCAATCTTGAGATATGATTAATCAAACTTTAATGCACAGCACTTTATAATGTAAACTTCAAAATTTTCAAATGTGCATAAAAATTGTTTAACTCGATGAAATTTCAAAATTTAAAATGTTTTTGATATCTAAAAAATGTTTCCTATCCAGTGATACCAATATTTATGAATTTCGTCCAAAATTGAGTATTTTTTTATTTTGAAAACCCCTTTTGACAACACCAATTTTGGAATCTTTAATTGAGCATAACTACACGAAAAATTCATGAAATTTCAAAATTTCAAGTGTTTTAGAATCTACTGAAAAATCTCTATCGAATGGTATCAAAATCATTGAGATCCTGTGTGTCAATCTTGAGATATGATTAATCAAACTTTAATGCACAGCACTTTATAATGTAAACTTCAAAATTTTCAAATGTGCATAAAAATTGTTTAACTCGATGAAATTTCAAAATTTAAAATGTTTTTGATATCTAAAAAATGTTTCCTATCCAGTGATACCAATATTTATGAATTTCGTCCAAAATTGAGTATTTTTTTATTTTGAAAACCCCTTTTGACAACACCAATTTTGGAATCTTTAATTGAGCATAACTACACGAAAAATTCATGAAATTTCAAAATTTCAAGTGTTTTAGAATCTACTGAAAAATCTCTATCGAATGGTATCAAAATCATTGAGATCCTGTGTGTCAATCTTGAGATATGATTAATCAAACTTTAATGCACAGCACTTTATAATGTAAACTTCAAAATTTTCAAATGTGCATAAAAATTGTTTAACTCGATGAAATTTCAAAATTTAAAATGTTTTTGATATCTAAAAAATGTTTCCTATCCAGTGATACCAATATTTATGAATTTCGTCCAAAATTGAGTATTTTTTTATTTTGAAAACCCCTTTTGACAACACCAATTTTGGAATCTTTAATTGAGCATAACTACACGAGAAATTCATGAAATTTCAAAATTTCAAGTGTTTTAGAATCTACTGAAAAATCTCTATCGAATGGTATCAAAATCATTGAGATCCTGTGTGTCAATCTTGAGATATGATTAATCAAACTTTAATGCACAGCACTTTATAATGTAAACTTCAAAATTTTCAAATGTGCATAAAAATTGTTTAACTCGATGAAATTTCAAAATTTAAAATGTTTTTGATATCTAAAAAATGTTTCCTATCCAGTGATACCAATATTTATGAATTTCGTCCAAAATTGAGTATTTTTTTATTTTGAAAACCCCTTTTGACAACACCAATTTTGGAATCTTTAATTGAGCATAACTACACGAAAAATTCATGAAATTTCAAAATTTCAAGTGTTTTAGAATCTACTGAAAAATCTCTATCGAATGGTATCAAAATCATTGAGATCCTGTGTGTCAATCTTGAGATATGATTAATCAAACTTTAATGCACAGCACTTTATAATGTAAACTTCAAAATTTTCAAATGTGCATAAAAATTGTTTAACTCGATGAAATTTCAAAATTTAAAATGTTTTTGATATCTAAAAAATGTTTCCTATCCAGTGATACCAATATTTATGAATTTCGTCCAAAATTGAGTATTTTTTTATTTTGAAAACCCCTTTTGACAACACCAATTTTGGAATTTTTAATTGGGCATAACTACACGAAAAATTCATGAAATTTCAAAATTTCAAGTGTTTTAGAATCTACTGAAAAATCTCTATCGAATGGTATCAAAATCATTGAGATCCTGTGTGTCAATCTTGAGATATGATTAATCAAACTTTAATGCACAGCACTTTATAATGTAAACTTCAAAATTTTCAAATGTGCATAAAAATTGTTTAACTCGATGAAATTTCAAAATTTAAAATGTTTTTGATATCTAAAAAATGTTTCCTATCCAGTGATACCAATATTTATGAATTTCGTCCAAAATTGAGTATTTTTTTATTTTGAAAACCCCTTTTGACAACACCAATTTTGGAATCTTTAATTGAGCATAACTACACGAAAAATTCATGAAATTTCAAAATTTCAAGTGTTTTAGAATCTACTGAAAAATCTCTATCGAATGGTATCAAAATCATTGAGATCCTGTGTGTCAATCTTGAGATATGATTAATCAAACTTTAATGCACAGCACTTTATAATGTAAACTTCAAAATTTTCAAATGTGCATAAAAATTGTTTAACTCGATGAAATTTCAAAATTTAAAATGTTTTTGATATCTAAAAAATGTTTCCTATCCAGTGATACCAATATTTATGAATTTCGTCCAAAATTGAGTATTTTTTTATTTTGAAAACCCCTTTTGACAACACCAATTTTGGAATCTTTAATTGAGCATAACTACACGAGAAATTCATGAAATTTCAAAATTTCAAGTGTTTTAGAATCTACTGAAAAATCTCTATCGAATGGTATCAAAATCATTGAGATCCTGTGTGTCAATCTTGAGATATGATTAATCAAACTTTAATGCACAGCACTTTATAATGTAAACTTCAAAATTTTCAAATGTGCATAAAAATTGTTTAACTCGATGAAATTTCAAAATTTAAAATGTTTTTGATATCTAAAAAATGTTTCCTATCCAGTGATACCAATATTTATGAATTTCGTCCAAAATTGAGTATTTTTTTATTTTGAAAACCCCTTTTGACAACACCAATTTTGGAATCTTTAATTGAGCATAACTACACGAAAAATTCATGAAATTTCAAAATTTCAAGTGTTTTAGAATCTACTGAAAAATCTCTATCGAATGGTATCAAAATCATTGAGATCCTGTGTGTCAATCTTGAGATATGATTAATCAAACTTTAATGCACAGCACTTTATAATGTAAACTTCAAAATTTTCAAATGTGCATAAAAATTGTTTAACTCGATGAAATTTCAAAATTTAAAATGTTTTTGATATCTAAAAAATGTTTCCTATCCAGTGATACCAATATTTATGAATTTCGTCCAAAATTGAGTATTTTTTTATTTTGAAAACCCCTTTTGACAACACCAATTTTGGAATCTTTAATTGAGCATAACTACACGAAAAATTCATGAAATTTCAAAATTTCAAGTGTTTTAGAATCTACTGAAAAATCTCTATCGAATGGTATCAAAATCATTGAGATCCTGTGTGTCAATCTTGAGATATGATTAATCAAACTTTAATGCACAGCACTTTATAATGTAAACTTCAAAATTTTCAAATGTGCATAAAAATTGTTTAACTCGATGAAATTTCAAAATTTAAAATGTTTTTGATATCTAAAAAATGTTTCCTATCCAGTGATACCAATATTTATGAATTTCGTCCAAAATTGAGTATTTTTTTATTTTGAAAACCCCTTTTGACAACACCAATTTTGGAATCTTTAATTGAGCATAACTACACGAGAAATTCATGAAATTTCAAAATTTCAAGTGTTTTAGAATCTACTGAAAAATCTCTATCGAATGGTATCAAAATCATTGAGATCCTGTGTGTCAATCTTGAGATATGATTAATCAAACTTTAATGCACAGCACTTTATAATGTAAACTTCAAAATTTTCAAATGTGCATAAAAATTGTTTAACTCGATGAAATTTCAAAATTTAAAATGTTTTTGATATCTAAAAAATGTTTCCTATCCAGTGATACCAATATTTATGAATTTCGTCCAAAATTGAGTATTTTTTTATTTTGAAAACCCCTTTTGACAACACCAATTTTGGAATCTTTAATTGAGCATAACTACACGAGAAATTCATGAAATTTCAAAATTTCAAGTGTTTTAGAATCTACTGAAAAATCTCTATCGAATGGTATCAAAATCATTGAGATCCTGTGTGTCAATCTTGAGATATGATTAATCAAACTTTAATGCACAGCACTTTATAATGTAAACTTCAAAATTTTCAAATGTGCATAAAAATTGTTTAACTCGATGAAATTTCAAAATTTAAAATGTTTTTGATATCTAAAAAATGTTTCCTATCCAGTGATACCAATATTTATGAATTTCGTCCAAAATTGAGTATTTTTTTATTTTGAAAACCCCTTTTGACAACACCAATTTTGGAATCTTTAATTGAGCATAACTACACGAGAAATTCATGAAATTTCAAAATTTCAAGTGTTTTAGAATCTACTGAAAAATCTCTATCGAATGGTATCAAAATCATTGAGATCCTGTGTGTCAATCTTGAGATATGATTAATCAAACTTTAATGCACAGCACTTTATAATGTAAACTTCAAAATTTTCAAATGTGCATAAAAATTGTTTAACTCGATGAAATTTCAAAATTTAAAATGTTTTTGATATCTAAAAAATGTTTCCTATCCAGTGATACCAATATTTATGAATTTCGTCCAAAATTGAGTATTTTTTTATTTTGAAAACCCCTTTTGACAACACCAATTTTGGAATCTTTAATTGAGCATAACTACACGAAAAATTCATGAAATTTCAAAATTTCAAGTGTTTTAGAATCTACTGAAAAATCTCTATCGAATGGTATCAAAATCATTGAGATCCTGTGTGTCAATCTTGAGATATGATTAATCAAACTTTAATGCACAGCACTTTATAATGTAAACTTCAAAATTTTCAAATGTGCATAAAAATTGTTTAACTCGATGAAATTTCAAAATTTAAAATGTTTTTGATATCTAAAAAATGTTTCCTATCCAGTGATACCAATATTTATGAATTTCGTCCAAAATTGAGTATTTTTTTATTTTGAAAACCCCTTTTGACAACACCAATTTTGGAATCTTTAATTGAGCATAACTACACGAAAAATTCATGAAATTTCAAAATTTCAAGTGTTTTAGAATCTACTGAAAAATCTCTATCGAATGGTATCAAAATCATTGAGATCCTGTGTGTCAATCTTGAGATATGATTAATCAAACTTTAATGCACAGCACTTTATAATGTAAACTTCAAAATTTTCAAATGTGCATAAAAATTGTTTAACTCGATGAAATTTCAAAATTTAAAATGTTTTTGATATCTAAAAAATGTTTCCTATCCAGTGATACCAATATTTATGAATTTCGTCCAAAATTGAGTATTTTTTTATTTTGAAAACCCCTTTTGACAACACCAATTTTGGAATCTTTAATTGAGCATAACTACACGAAAAATTCATGAAATTTCAAAATTTCAAGTGTTTTAGAATCTACTGAAAAATCTCTATCGAATGGTATCAAAATCATTGAGATCCTGTGTGTCAATCTTGAGATATGATTAATCAAACTTTAATGCACAGCACTTTATAATGTAAACTTCAAAATTTTCAAATGTGCATAAAAATTGTTTAACTCGATGAAATTTCAAAATTTAAAATGTTTTTGATATCTAAAAAATGTTTCCTATCCAGTGATACCAATATTTATGAATTTCGTCCAAAATTGAGTATTTTTTTATTTTGAAAACCCCTTTTGACAACACCAATTTTGGAATCTTTAATTGAGCATAACTACACGAGAAATTCATGAAATTTCAAAATTTCAAGTGTTTTAGAATCTACTGAAAAATCTCTATCGAATGGTATCAAAATCATTGAGATCCTGTGTGTCAATCTTGAGATATGATTAATCAAACTTTAATGCACAGCACTTTATAATGTAAACTTCAAAATTTTCAAATGTGCATAAAAATTGTTTAACTCGATGAAATTTCAAAATTTAAAATGTTTTTGATATCTAAAAAATGTTTCCTATCCAGTGATACCAATATTTATGAATTTCGTCCAAAATTGAGTATTTTTTTATTTTGAAAACCCCTTTTGACAACACCAATTTTGGAATCTTTAATTGAGCATAACTACACGAAAAATTCATGAAATTTCAAAATTTCAAGTGTTTTAGAATCTACTGAAAAATCTCTATCGAATGGTATCAAAATCATTGAGATCCTGTGTGTCAATCTTGAGATATGATTAATCAAACTTTAATGCACAGCACTTTATAATGTAAACTTCAAAATTTTCAAATGTGCATAAAAATTGTTTAACTCGATGAAATTTCAAAATTTAAAATGTTTTTGATATCTAAAAAATGTTTCCTATCCAGTGATACCAATATTTATGAATTTCGTCCAAAATTGAGTATTTTTTTATTTTGAAAACCCCTTTTGACAACACCAATTTTGGAATCTTTAATTGAGCATAACTACACGAAAAATTCATGAAATTTCAAAATTTCAAGTGTTTTAGAATCTACTGAAAAATCTCTATCGAATGGTATCAAAATCATTGAGATCCTGTGTGTCAATCTTGAGATATGATTAATCAAACTTTAATGCACAGCACTTTATAATGTAAACTTCAAAATTTTCAAATGTGCATAAAAATTGTTTAACTCGATGAAATTTCAAAATTTAAAATGTTTTTGATATCTAAAAAATGTTTCCTATCCAGTGATACCAATATTTATGAATTTCGTCCAAAATTGAGTATTTTTTTATTTTGAAAACCCCTTTTGACAACACCAATTTTGGAATCTTTAATTGAGCATAACTACACGAAAAATTCATGAAATTTCAAAATTTCAAGTGTTTTAGAATCTACTGAAAAATCTCTATCGAATGGTATCAAAATCATTGAGATCCTGTGTGTCAATCTTGAGATATGATTAATCAAACTTTAATGCACAGCACTTTATAATGTAAACTTCAAAATTTTCAAATGTGCATAAAAATTGTTTAACTCGATGAAATTTCAAAATTTAAAATGTTTTTGATATCTAAAAAATGTTTCCTATCCAGTGATACCAATATTTATGAATTTCGTCCAAAATTGAGTATTTTTTTATTTTGAAAACCCCTTTTGACAACACCAATTTTGGAATCTTTAATTGAGCATAACTACACGAAAAATTCATGAAATTTCAAAATTTCAAGTGTTTTAGAATCTACTGAAAAATCTCTATCGAATGGTATCAAAATCATTGAGATCCTGTGTGTCAATCTTGAGATATGATTAATCAAACTTTAATGCACAGCACTTTATAATGTAAACTTCAAAATTTTCAAATGTGCATAAAAATTGTTTAACTCGATGAAATTTCAAAATTTAAAATGTTTTTGATATCTAAAAAATGTTTCCTATCCAGTGATACCAATATTTATGAATTTCGTCCAAAATTGAGTATTTTTTTATTTTGAAAACCCCTTTTGACAACACCAATTTTGGAATCTTTAATTGAGCATAACTACACGAAAAATTCATGAAATTTCAAAATTTCAAGTGTTTTAGAATCTACTGAAAAATCTCTATCGAATGGTATCAAAATCATTGAGATCCTGTGTGTCAATCTTGAGATATGATTAATCAAACTTTAATGCACAGCACTTTATAATGTAAACTTCAAAATTTTCAAATGTGCATAAAAATTGTTTAACTCGATGAAATTTCAAAATTTAAAATGTTTTTGATATCTAAAAAATGTTTCCTATCCAGTGATACCAATATTTATGAATTTCGTCCAAAATTGAGTATTTTTTTATTTTGAAAACCCCTTTTGACAACACCAATTTTGGAATCTTTAATTGAGCATAACTACACGAAAAATTCATGAAATTTCAAAATTTCAAGTGTTTTAGAATCTACTGAAAAATCTCTATCGAATGGTATCAAAATCATTGAGATCCTGTGTGTCAATCTTGAGATATGATTAATCAAACTTTAATGCACAGCACTTTATAATGTAAACTTCAAAATTTTCAAATGTGCATAAAAATTGTTTAACTCGATGAAATTTCAAAATTTAAAATGTTTTTGATATCTAAAAAATGTTTCCTATCCAGTGATACCAATATTTATGAATTTCGTCCAAAATTGAGTATTTTTTTATTTTGAAAACCCCTTTTGACAACACCAATTTTGGAATCTTTAATTGAGCATAACTACACGAGAAATTCATGAAATTTCAAAATTTCAAGTGTTTTAGAATCTACTGAAAAATCTCTATCGAATGGTATCAAAATCATTGAGATCCTGTGTGTCAATCTTGAGATATGATTAATCAAACTTTAATGCACAGCACTTTATAATGTAAACTTCAAAATTTTCAAATGTGCATAAAAATTGTTTAACTCGATGAAATTTCAAAATTTAAAATGTTTTTGATATCTAAAAAATGTTTCCTATCCAGTGATACCAATATTTATGAATTTCGTCCAAAATTGAGTATTTTTTTATTTTGAAAACCCCTTTTGACAACACCAATTTTGGAATCTTTAATTGAGCATAACTACACGAGAAATTCATGAAATTTCAAAATTTCAAGTGTTTTAGAATCTACTGAAAAATCTCTATCGAATGGTATCAAAATCATTGAGATCCTGTGTGTCAATCTTGAGATATGATTAATCAAACTTTAATGCACAGCACTTTATAATGTAAACTTCAAAATTTTCAAATGTGCATAAAAATTGTTTAACTCGATGAAATTTCAAAATTTAAAATGTTTTTGATATCTAAAAAATGTTTCCTATCCAGTGATACCAATATTTATGAATTTCGTCCAAAATTGAGTATTTTTTTATTTTGAAAACCCCTTTTGACAACACCAATTTTGGAATCTTTAATTGAGCATAACTACACGAAAAATTCATGAAATTTCAAAATTTCAAGTGTTTTAGAATCTACTGAAAAATCTCTATCGAATGGTATCAAAATCATTGAGATCCTGTGTGTCAATCTTGAGATATGATTAATCAAACTTTAATGCACAGCACTTTATAATGTAAACTTCAAAATTTTCAAATGTGCATAAAAATTGTTTAACTCGATGAAATTTCAAAATTTAAAATGTTTTTGATATCTAAAAAATGTTTCCTATCCAGTGATACCAATATTTATGAATTTCGTCCAAAATTGAGTATTTTTTTATTTTGAAAACCCCTTTTGACAACACCAATTTTGGAATCTTTAATTGAGCATAACTACACGAAAAATTCATGAAATTTCAAAATTTCAAGTGTTTTAGAATCTACTGAAAAATCTCTATCGAATGGTATCAAAATCATTGAGATCCTGTGTGTCAATCTTGAGATATGATTAATCAAACTTTAATGCACAGCACTTTATAATGTAAACTTCAAAATTTTCAAATGTGCATAAAAATTGTTTAACTCGATGAAATTTCAAAATTTAAAATGTTTTTGATATCTAAAAAATGTTTCCTATCCAGTGATACCAATATTTATGAATTTCGTCCAAAATTGAGTATTTTTTTATTTTGAAAACCCCTTTTGACAACACCAATTTTGGAATCTTTAATTGAGCATAACTACACGAAAAATTCATGAAATTTCAAAATTTCAAGTGTTTTAGAATCTACTGAAAAATCTCTATCGAATGGTATCAAAATCATTGAGATCCTGTGTGTCAATCTTGAGATATGATTAATCAAACTTTAATGCACAGCACTTTATAATGTAAACTTCAAAATTTTCAAATGTGCATAAAAATTGTTTAACTCGATGAAATTTCAAAATTTAAAATGTTTTTGATATCTAAAAAATGTTTCCTATCCAGTGATACCAATATTTATGAATTTCGTCCAAAATTGAGTATTTTTTTATTTTGAAAACCCCTTTTGACAACACCAATTTTGGAATCTTTAATTGAGCATAACTACACGAAAAATTCATGAAATTTCAAAATTTCAAGTGTTTTAGAATCTACTGAAAAATCTCTATCGAATGGTATCAAAATCATTGAGATCCTGTGTGTCAATCTTGAGATATGATTAATCAAACTTTAATGCACAGCACTTTATAATGTAAACTTCAAAATTTTCAAATGTGCATAAAAATTGTTTAACTCGATGAAATTTCAAAATTTAAAATGTTTTTGATATCTAAAAAATGTTTCCTATCCAGTGATACCAATATTTATGAATTTCGTCCAAAATTGAGTATTTTTTTATTTTGAAAACCCCTTTTGACAACACCAATTTTGGAATCTTTAATTGAGCATAACTACACGAAAAATTCATGAAATTTCAAAATTTCAAGTGTTTTAGAATCTACTGAAAAATCTCTATCGAATGGTATCAAAATCATTGAGATCCTGTGTGTCAATCTTGAGATATGATTAATCAAACTTTAATGCACAGCACTTTATAATGTAAACTTCAAAATTTTCAAATGTGCATAAAAATTGTTTAACTCGATGAAATTTCAAAATTTAAAATGTTTTTGATATCTAAAAAATGTTTCCTATCCAGTGATACCAATATTTATGAATTTCGTCCAAAATTGAGTATTTTTTTATTTTGAAAACCCCTTTTGACAACACCAATTTTGGAATCTTTAATTGAGCATAACTACACGAGAAATTCATGAAATTTCAAAATTTCAAGTGTTTTAGAATCTACTGAAAAATCTCTATCGAATGGTATCAAAATCATTGAGATCCTGTGTGTCAATCTTGAGATATGATTAATCAAACTTTAATGCACAGCACTTTATAATGTAAACTTCAAAATTTTCAAATGTGCATAAAAATTGTTTAACTCGATGAAATTTCAAAATTTAAAATGTTTTTGATATCTAAAAAATGTTTCCTATCCAGTGATACCAATATTTATGAATTTCGTCCAAAATTGAGTATTTTTTTATTTTGAAAACCCCTTTTGACAACACCAATTTTGGAATCTTTAATTGGGCATAACTACACGAAAAATTCATGAAATTTCAAAATTTCAAGTGTTTTAGAATCTACTGAAAAATCTCTATCGAATGGTATCAAAATCATTGAGATCCTGTGTGTCAATCTTGAGATATGATTAATCAAACTTTAATGCACAGCACTTTATAATGTAAACTTCAAAATTTTCAAATGTGCATAAAAATTGTTTAACTCGATGAAATTTCAAAATTTAAAATGTTTTTGATATCTAAAAAATGTTTCCTATCCAGTGATACCAATATTTATGAATTTCGTCCAAAATTGAGTATTTTTTTATTTTGAAAACCCCTTTTGACAACACCAATTTTGGAATCTTTAATTGAGCATAACTACACGAAAAATTCATGAAATTTCAAAATTTCAAGTGTTTTAGAATCTACTGAAAAATCTCTATCGAATGGTATCAAAATCATTGAGATCCTGTGTGTCAATCTTGAGATATGATTAATCAAACTTTAATGCACAGCACTTTATAATGTAAACTTCAAAATTTTCAAATGTGCATAAAAATTGTTTAACTCGATGAAATTTCAAAATTTAAAATGTTTTTGATATCTAAAAAATGTTTCCTATCCAGTGATACCAATATTTATGAATTTCGTCCAAAATTGAGTATTTTTTTATTTTGAAAACCCCTTTTGACAACACCAATTTTGGAATCTTTAATTGAGCATAACTACACGAGAAATTCATGAAATTTCAAAATTTCAAGTGTTTTAGAATCTACTGAAAAATCTCTATCGAATGGTATCAAAATCATTGAGATCCTGTGTGTCAATCTTGAGATATGATTAATCAAACTTTAATGCACAGCACTTTATAATGTAAACTTCAAAATTTTCAAATGTGCATAAAAATTGTTTAACTCGATGAAATTTCAAAATTTCAAGTGTTTTAGAATCTACTGAAAAATCTCTATCGAATGGTATCAAAATCATTGAGATCCTGTGTGTCAATCTTGAGATATGATTAATCAAACTTTAATGCACAGCACTTTATAATGTAAACTTCAAAATTTTCAAATGTGCATAAAAATTGTTTAACTCGATGAAATTTCAAAATTTAAAATGTTTTTGATATCTAAAAAATGTTTCCTATCCAGTGATACCAATATTTATGAATTTCGTCCAAAATTGAGTATTTTTTATTTTGAAAACCCCTTTTGACAACACCAATTTTGGAATCTTTAATTGAGCATAACTACACGAAAAATTCATGAAATTTCAAAATTTCAAGTGTTTTAGAATCTACTGAAAAATCTCTATCGAATGGTATCAAAATCATTGAGATCCTGTGTGTCAATCTTGAGATATGATTAATCAAACTTTAATGCACAGCACTTTATAATGTAAACTTCAAAATTTTCAAATGTGCATAAAAATTGTTTAACTCGATGAAATTTCAAAATTTAAAATGTTTTTGATATCTAAAAAATGTTTCCTATCCAGTGATACCAATATTTATGAATTTCGTCCAAAATTGAGTATTTTTTTATTTTGAAAACCCCTTTTGACAACACCAATTTTGGAATCTTTAATTGAGCATAACTACACGAGAAATTCATGAAATTTCAAAATTTCAAGTGTTTTAGAATCTACTGAAAAATCTCTATCGAATGGTATCAAAATCATTGAGATCCTGTGTGTCAATCTTGAGATATGATTAATCAAACTTTAATGCACAGCACTTTATAATGTAAACTTCAAAATTTTCAAATGTGCATAAAAATTGTTTAACTCGATGAAATTTCAAAATTTAAAATGTTTTTGATATCTAAAAAATGTTTCCTATCCAGTGATACCAATATTTATGAATTTCGTCCAAAATTGAGTATTTTTTTATTTTGAAAACCCCTTTTGACAACACCAATTTTGGAATCTTTAATTGGGCATAACTACACGAAAAATTCATGAAATTTCAAAATTTCAAGTGTTTTAGAATCTACTGAAAAATCTCTATCGAATGGTATCAAAATCATTGAGATCCTGTGTGTCAATCTTGAGATATGATTAATCAAACTTTAATGCACAGCACTTTATAATGTAAACTTCAAAATTTTCAAATGTGCATAAAAATTGTTTAACTCGATGAAATTTCAAAATTTAAAATGTTTTTGATATCTAAAAAATGTTTCCTATCCAGTGATACCAATATTTATGAATTTCGTCCAAAATTGAGTATTTTTTTATTTTGAAAACCCCTTTTGACAACACCAATTTTGGAATCTTTAATTGAGCATAACTACACGAAAAATTCATGAAATTTCAAAATTTCAAGTGTTTTAGAATCTACTGAAAAATCTCTATCGAATGGTATCAAAATCATTGAGATCCTGTGTGTTAATCTTGAGATATGATTAATCAAACTTTAATGCACAGCACTTTATAATGTAAACTTCAAAATTTTCAAATGTGCATAAAAATTGTTTAACTCGATGAAATTTCAAAATTTAAAATGTTTTTGATATCTAAAAAATGTTTCCTATCCAGTGATACCAATATTTATGAATTTCGTCCAAAATTGAGTATTTTTTTATTTTGAAAACCCCTTTTGACAACACCAATTTTGGAATCTTTAATTGAGCATAACTACACGAAAAATTCATGAAATTTCAAAATTTCAAGTGTTTTAGAATCTACTGAAAAATCTCTATCGAATGGTATCAAAATCATTGAGATCCTGTGTGTCAATCTTGAGATATGATTAATCAAACTTTAATGCACAGCACTTTATAATGTAAACTTCAAAATTTTCAAATGTGCATAAAAATTGTTTAACTCGATGAAATTTCAAAATTTAAAATGTTTTTGATATCTAAAAAATGTTTCCTATCCAGTGATACCAATATTTATGAATTTCGTCCAAAATTGAGTATTTTTTTATTTTGAAAACCCCTTTTGACAACACCAATTTTGGAATCTTTAATTGAGCATAACTACACGAGAAATTCATGAAATTTCAAAATTTCAAGTGTTTTAGAATCTACTGAAAAATCTCTATCGAATGGTATCAAAATCATTGAGATCCTGTGTGTCAATCTTGAGATATGATTAATCAAACTTTAATGCACAGCACTTTATAATGTAAACTTCAAAATTTTCAAATGTGCATAAAAATTGTTTAACTCGATGAAATTTCAAAATTTAAAATGTTTTTGATATCTAAAAAATGTTTCCTATCCAGTGATACCAATATTTATGAATTTCGTCCAAAATTGAGTATTTTTTTATTTTGAAAACCCCTTTTGACAACACCAATTTTGGAATCTTTAATTGAGCATAACTACACGAGAAATTCATGAAATTTCAAAATTTCAAGTGTTTTAGAATCTACTGAAAAATCTCTATCGAATGGTATCAAAATCATTGAGATCCTGTGTGTCAATCTTGAGATATGATTAATCAAACTTTAATGCACAGCACTTTATAATGTAAACTTCAAAATTTTCAAATGTGCATAAAAATTGTTTAACTCGATGAAATTTCAAAATTTAAAATGTTTTTGATATCTAAAAAATGTTTCCTATCCAGTGATACCAATATTTATGAATTTCGTCCAAAATTGAGTATTTTTTTATTTTGAAAACCCCTTTTGACAACACCAATTTTGGAATCTTTAATTGAGCATAACTACACGAGAAATTCATGAAATTTCAAAATTTCAAGTGTTTTAGAATCTACTGAAAAATCTCTATCGAATGGTATCAAAATCATTGAGATCCTGTGTGTCAATCTTGAGATATGATTAATCAAACTTTAATGCACAGCACTTTATAATGTAAACTTCAAAATTTTCAAATGTGCATAAAAATTGTTTAACTCGATGAAATTTCAAAATTTCAAGTGTTTTAGAATCTACTGAAAAATCTCTATCGAATGGTATCAAAATCATTGAGATCCTGTGTGTCAATCTTGAGATATGATTAATCAAACTTTAATGCACAGCACTTTATAATGTAAACTTCAAAATTTTCAAATGTGCATAAAAATTGTTTAACTCGATGAAATTTCAAAATTTAAAATGTTTTTGATATCTAAAAAATGTTTCCTATCCAGTGATACCAATATTTATGAATTTCGTCCAAAATTGAGTATTTTTTATTTTGAAAACCCCTTTTGACAACACCAATTTTGGAATCTTTAATTGAGCATAACTACACGAAAAATTCATGAAATTTCAAAATTTCAAGTGTTTTAGAATCTACTGAAAAATCTCTATCGAATGGTATCAAAATCATTGAGATCCTGTGTGTCAATCTTGAGATATGATTAATCAAACTTTAATGCACAGCACTTTATAATGTAAACTTCAAAATTTTCAAATGTGCATAAAAATTGTTTAACTCGATGAAATTTCAAAATTTAAAATGTTTTTGATATCTAAAAAATGTTTCCTATCCAGTGATACCAATATTTATGAATTTCGTCCAAAATTGAGTATTTTTTTATTTTGAAAACCCCTTTTGACAACACCAATTTTGGAATCTTTAATTGAGCATAACTACACGACAAATTCATGAAATTTCAAAATTTCAAGTGTTTTAGAATCTACTGAAAAATCTCTATCGAATGGTATCAAAATCATTGAGATCCTGTGTGTCAATCTTGAGATATGATTAATCAAACTTTAATGCACAGCACTTTATAATGTAAACTTCAAAATTTTCAAATGTGCATAAAAATTGTTTAACTCGATGAAATTTCAAAATTTAAAATGTTTTTGATATCTAAAAAATGTTTCCTATCCAGTGATACCAATATTTATGAATTTCGTCCAAAATTGAGTATTTTTTTTATTTTGAAAACCCCTTTTGACAACACCAATTTTGGAATCTTTAATTGAGCATAACTACACGAAAAATTCATGAAATTTCAAAATTTCAAGTGTTTTAGAATCTACTGAAAAATCTCTATCGAATGGTATCAAAATCATTGAGATCCTGTGTGTCAATCTTGAGATATGATTAATCAAACTTTAATGCACAGCACTTTATAATGTAAACTTCAAAATTTTCAAATGTGCATAAAAATTGTTTAACTCGATGAAATTTCAAAATTTAAAATGTTTTTGATATCTAAAAAATGTTTCCTATCCAGTGATACCAATATTTATGAATTTCGTCCAAAATTGAGTATTTTTTTATTTTGAAAACCCCTTTTGACAACACCAATTTTGGAATCTTTAATTGAGCATAACTACACGAAAAATTCATGAAATTTCAAAATTTCAAGTGTTTTAGAATCTACTGAAAAATCTCTATCGAATGGTATCAAAATCATTGAGATCCTGTGTGTCAATCTTGAGATATGATTAATCAAACTTTAATGCACAGCACTTTATAATGTAAACTTCAAAATTTTCAAATGTGCATAAAAATTGTTTAACTCGATGAAATTTCAAAATTTAAAATGTTTTTGATATCTAAAAAATGTTTCCTATCCAGTGATACCAATATTTATGAATTTCGTCCAAAATTGAGTATTTTTTTATTTTGAAAACCCCTTTTGACAACACCAATTTTGGAATCTTTAATTGAGCATAACTACACGAAAAATTCATGAAATTTCAAAATTTCAAGTGTTTTAGAATCTACTGAAAAATCTCTATCGAATGGTATCAAAATCATTGAGATCCTGTGTGTCAATCTTGAGATATGATTAATCAAACTTTAATGCACAGCACTTTATAATGTAAACTTCAAAATTTTCAAATGTGCATAAAAATTGTTTAACTCGATGAAATTTCAAAATTTAAAATGTTTTTGATATCTAAAAAATGTTTCCTATCCAGTGATACCAATATTTATGAATTTCGTCCAAAATTGAGTATTTTTTTATTTTGAAAACCCCTTTTGACAACACCAATTTTGGAATCTTTAATTGAGCATAACTACACGAGAAATTCATGAAATTTCAAAATTTCAAGTGTTTTAGAATCTACTGAAAAATCTCTATCGAATGGTATCAAAATCATTGAGATCCTGTGTGTCAATCTTGAGATATGATTAATCAAACTTTAATGCACAGCACTTTATAATGTAAACTTCAAAATTTTCAAATGTGCATAAAAATTGTTTAACTCGATGAAATTTCAAAATTTAAAATGTTTTTGATATCTAAAAAATGTTTCCTATCCAGTGATACCAATATTTATGAATTTCGTCCAAAATTGAGTATTTTTTTATTTTGAAAACCCCTTTTGACAACACCAATTTTGGAATCTTTAATTGAGCATAACTACACGAAAAATTCATGAAATTTCAAAATTTCAAGTGTTTTAGAATCTACTGAAAAATCTCTATCGAATGGTATCAAAATCATTGAGATCCTGTGTGTCAATCTTGAGATATGATTAATCAAACTTTAATGCACAGCACTTTATAATGTAAACTTCAAAATTTTCAAATGTGCATAAAAATTGTTTAACTCGATGAAATTTCAAAATTTAAAATGTTTTTGATATCTAAAAAATGTTTCCTATCCAGTGATACCAATATTTATGAATTTCGTCCAAAATTGAGTATTTTTTTATTTTGAAAACCCCTTTTGACAACACCAATTTTGGAATCTTTAATTGAGCATAACTACACGAGAAATTCATGAAATTTCAAAATTTCAAGTGTTTTAGAATCTACTGAAAAATCTCTATCGAATGGTATCAAAATCATTGAGATCCTGTGTGTCAATCTTGAGATATGATTAATCAAACTTTAATGCACAGCACTTTATAATGTAAACTTCAAAATTTTCAAATGTGCATAAAAATTGTTTAACTCGATGAAATTTCAAAATTTAAAATGTTTTTGATATCTAAAAAATGTTTCCTATCCAGTGATACCAATATTTATGAATTTCGTCCAAAATTGAGTATTTTTTTATTTTGAAAACCCCTTTTGACAACACCAATTTTGGAATCTTTAATTGGGCATAACTACACGAAAAATTCATGAAATTTCAAAATTTCAAGTGTTTTAGAATCTACTGAAAAATCTCTATCGAATGGTATCAAAATCATTGAGATCCTGTGTGTCAATCTTGAGATATGATTAATCAAACTTTAATGCACAGCACTTTATAATGTAAACTTCAAAATTTTCAAATGTGCATAAAAATTGTTTAACTCGATGAAATTTCAAAATTTAAAATGTTTTTGATATCTAAAAAATGTTTCCTATCCAGTGATACCAATATTTATGAATTTCGTCCAAAATTGAGTATTTTTTTATTTTGAAAACCCCTTTTGACAACACCAATTTTGGAATCTTTAATTGAGCATAACTACACGAAAAATTCATGAAATTTCAAAATTTCAAGTGTTTTAGAATCTACTGAAAAATCTCTATCGAATGGTATCAAAATCATTGAGATCCTGTGTGTCAATCTTGAGATATGATTAATCAAACTTTAATGCACAGCACTTTATAATGTAAACTTCAAAATTTTCAAATGTGCATAAAAATTGTTTAACTCGATGAAATTTCAAAATTTAAAATGTTTTTGATATCTAAAAAATGTTTCCTATCCAGTGATACCAATATTTATGAATTTCGTCCAAAATTGAGTGGTTTTTTATTTTGAAAACCCCTTTTGACAACACCAATTTTGGAATCTTTAATTGAGCATAACTACACGAGAAATTCATGAAATTTCAAAATTTCAAGTGTTTTAGAATCTACTGAAAAATCTCTATCGAATGGTATCAAAATCATTGAGATCCTGTGTGTCAATCTTGAGATATGATTAATCAAACTTTAATGCACAGCACTTTATAATGTAAACTTCAAAATTTTCAAATGTGCATAAAAATTGTTTAACTCGATGAAATTTCAAAATTTAAAATGTTTTTGATATCTAAAAAATGTTTCCTATCCAGTGATACCAATATTTATGAATTTCGTCCAAAATTGAGTATTTTTTTATTTTGAAAACCCCTTTTGACAACACCAATTTTGGAATCTTTAATTGAGCATAACTACACGAAAAATTCATGAAATTTCAAAATTTCAAGTGTTTTAGAATCTACTGAAAAATCTCTATCGAATGGTATCAAAATCATTGAGATCCTGTGTGTCAATCTTGAGATATGATTAATCAAACTTTAATGCACAGCACTTTATAATGTAAACTTCAAAATTTTCAAATGTGCATAAAAATTGTTTAACTCGATGAAATTTCAAAATTTAAAATGTTTTTGATATCTAAAAAATGTTTCCTATCCAGTGATACCAATATTTATGAATTTCGTCCAAAATTGAGTATTTTTTTATTTTGAAAACCCCTTTTGACAACACCAATTTTGGAATCTTTAATTGAGCATAACTACACGAGAAATTCATGAAATTTCAAAATTTCAAGTGTTTTAGAATCTACTGAAAAATCTCTATCGAATGGTATCAAAATCATTGAGATCCTGTGTGTCAATCTTGAGATATGATTAATCAAACTTTAATGCACAGCACTTTATAATGTAAACTTCAAAATTTTCAAATGTGCATAAAAATTGTTTAACTCGATGAAATTTCAAAATTTAAAATGTTTTTGATATCTAAAAAATGTTTCCTATCCAGTGATACCAATATTTATGAATTTCGTCCAAAATTGAGTATTTTTTTATTTTGAAAACCCCTTTTGACAACACCAATTTTGGAATCTTTAATTGAGCATAACTACACGAAAAATTCATGAAATTTCAAAATTTCAAGTGTTTTAGAATCTACTGAAAAATCTCTATCGAATGGTATCAAAATCATTGAGATCCTGTGTGTCAATCTTGAGATACGATTAATCAAACTTTAATGCACAGCACTTTATAATGTAAACTTCAAAATTTTCAAATGTGCATAAAAATTGTTTAACTCGATGAAATTTCAAAATTTAAAATGTTTTTGATATCTAAAAAATGTTTCCTATCCAGTGATACCAATATTTATGAATTTCGTCCAAAATTGAGTATTTTTTTATTTTGAAAACCCCTTTTGACAACACCAATTTTGGAATCTTTAATTGAGCATAACTACACGAAAAATTCATGAAATTTCAAAATTTCAAGTGTTTTAGAATCTACTGAAAAATCTCTATCGAATGGTATCAAAATCATTGAGATCCTGTGTGTCAATCTTGAGATATGATTAATCAAACTTTAATGCACAGCACTTTATAATGTAAACTTCAAAATTTTCAAATGTGCATAAAAATTGTTTAACTCGATGAAATTTCAAAATTTAAAATGTTTTTGATATCTAAAAAATGTTTCCTATCCAGTGATACCAATATTTATGAATTTCGTCCAAAATTGAGTATTTTTTTATTTTGAAAACCCCTTTTGACAACACCAATTTTGGAATCTTTAATTGAGCATAACTACACGAAAAATTCATGAAATTTCAAAATTTCAAGTGTTTTAGAATCTACTGAAAAATCTCTATCGAATGGTATCAAAATCATTGAGATCCTGTGTGTCAATCTTGAGATATGATTAATCAAACTTTAATGCACAGCACTTTATAATGTAAACTTCAAAATTTTCAAATGTGCATAAAAATTGTTTAACTCGATGAAATTTCAAAATTTAAAATGTTTTTGATATCTAAAAAATGTTTCCTATCCAGTGATACCAATATTTATGAATTTCGTCCAAAATTGAGTATTTTTTTATTTTGAAAACCCCTTTTGACAACACCAATTTTGGAATCTTTAATTGAGCATAACTACACGAGAAATTCATGAAATTTCAAAATTTCAAGTGTTTTAGAATCTACTGAAAAATCTCTATCGAATGGTATCAAAATCATTGAGATCCTGTGTGTCAATCTTGAGATATGATTAATCAAACTTTAATGCACAGCACTTTATAATGTAAACTTCAAAATTTTCAAATGTGCATAAAAATTGTTTAACTCGATGAAATTTCAAAATTTAAAATGTTTTTGATATCTAAAAAATGTTTCCTATCCAGTGATACCAATATTTATGAATTTCGTCCAAAATTGAGTATTTTTTTATTTTGAAAACCCCTTTTGACAACACCAATTTTGGAATCTTTAATTGAGCATAACTACACGAAAAATTCATGAAATTTCAAAATTTCAAGTGTTTTAGAATCTACTGAAAAATCTCTATCGAATGGTATCAAAATCATTGAGATCCTGTGTGTCAATCTTGAGATATGATTAATCAAACTTTAATGCACAGCACTTTATAATGTAAACTTCAAAATTTTCAAATGTGCATAAAAATTGTTTAACTCGATGAAATTTCAAAATTTAAAATGTTTTTGATATCTAAAAAATGTTTCCTATCCAGTGATACCAATATTTATGAATTTCGTCCAAAATTGAGTATTTTTTTATTTTGAAAACCCCTTTTGACAACACCAATTTTGGAATCTTTAATTGAGCATAACTACACGAGAAATTCATGAAATTTCAAAATTTCAAGTGTTTTAGAATCTACTGAAAAATCTCTATCGAATGGTATCAAAATCATTGAGATCCTGTGTGTCAATCTTGAGATATGATTAATCAAACTTTAATGCACAGCACTTTATAATGTAAACTTCAAAATTTTCAAATGTGCATAAAAATTGTTTAACTCGATGAAATTTCAAAATTTAAAATGTTTTTGATATCTAAAAAATGTTTCCTATCCAGTGATACCAATATTTATGAATTTCGTCCAAAATTGAGTATTTTTTTATTTTGAAAACCCCTTTTGACAACACCAATTTTGGAATCTTTAATTGAGCATAACTACACGAAAAATTCATGAAATTTCAAAATTTCAAGTGTTTTAGAATCTACTGAAAAATCTCTATCGAATGGTATCAAAATCATTGAGATCCTGTGTGTCAATCTTGAGATATGATTAATCAAACTTTAATGCACAGCACTTTATAATGTAAACTTCAAAATTTTCAAATGTGCATAAAAATTGTTTAACTCGATGAAATTTCAAAATTTAAAATGTTTTTGATATCTAAAAAATGTTTCCTATCCAGTGATACCAATATTTATGAATTTCGTCCAAAATTGAGTATTTTTTTATTTTGAAAACCCCTTTTGACAACACCAATTTTGGAATCTTTAATTGAGCATAACTACACGAAAAATTCATGAAATTTCAAAATTTCAAGTGTTTTAGAATCTACTGAAAAATCTCTATCGAATGGTATCAAAATCATTGAGATCCTGTGTGTCAATCTTGAGATATGATTAATCAAACTTTAATGCACAGCACTTTATAATGTAAACTTCAAAATTTTCAAATGTGCATAAAAATTGTTTAACTCGATGAAATTTCAAAATTTAAAATGTTTTTGATATCTAAAAAATGTTTCCTATCCAGTGATACCAATATTTATGAATTTCGTCCAAAATTGAGTATTTTTTTATTTTGAAAACCCCTTTTGACAACACCAATTTTGGAATCTTTAATTGAGCATAACTACACGAAAAATTCATGAAATTTCAAAATTTCAAGTGTTTTAGAATCTACTGAAAAATCTCTATCGAATGGTATCAAAATCATCTACGCATCCATCTAGTTAACGAAATTTCAAAATTTAA